>PVIH01014190.1:19459-55047 GCA_004025045.1 Sigmodon hispidus | reverse complement strand
ATAAATAATTAGAGGTAGAAATTGTATTATGGAAATGACAATGTACTTAATATATATCAATGTGTAAAATATTTTAGACAGAGGTAGACACGTGCAAAATAGGGCAATTATATATTTAACTTTGTATCAATATATATTATTTTAATCAGACATATAGATTAATTTTTTATTTGTGTCAATATATAAACATTTGTATTATGTTTAACTTTGTATCAATATATATATTATTTAAATCAAATATATAGATTGATTTTTTATTTGTATCAATATATAAACATTTGTATTATGTTAATTTATTTTTTATTTATCTTTTGGTTAATAGATGTTTGTAAATATAATGATCTTTTATTTATTTATTTTTTTCTCTCTCTCTCTTTTTTTTTGTTTTTCATCTATAATATCATTCTCTCCTCTACCCAAGATTAACTTATAACTATCATACCAAAATGATAATTGACCATAACCTTCCCTTGGATGACCAACTTATCGGGAAAGGGACGTAGTTCTTTCATTGAGTTGCTTCATGCTGGCCTGTGGGCGACGGTATCTCTGTGGGGTCCTGTAAACTAAACAATGGTTAAGTTCTAATGAAGTAACTGTAAACATATATATGTAACCATTCCACAAATGTCTATAACCATTCTCATCGTACTGAGTGAGTCCATCTGAAATATTTGGGAAAGATATGATAAGAAACTATCTTACGACTGTCCTGATTGCTCTATACCTCAAAAGTGATCACTGAGTGACAATACAGCAGGTTCCTTCTTACTCTGTCTCAATGTGTGTCTTTTTTTAGTCTTTTTATGGTAACTACTCTAGGTAAAGAACTTTTTTTGTAGTAGCACTGTTTAAGAGGGGGCTCTGGGTTATCTTGAGCAGGTGTTGCCTCAAGAACTTTTTTTAAAACCTTTAAGCGAGCCTCATAATCTTGTAACTTAGTGGTAATGGTCTTTTTTAGTGTTTTATAGTCTTTTATAAATGATCTCTCTAACAATTTTATAGAATGGGAAATCTTTTTTGTCTCTACATTTATTTGTTTTATTATTTTTTGTTTAAATTTTTTAGAGTTTTTATTTATTATTTTAAAGTTTTTATTTATTTTTTAAAATTTTTTATTTAATTTTTTAAAATTTTTAGCAATATGAGTTTTAAATTTTTTTGTGATTAAAGTAGACCTCTCTTCTATGGAAACAATGAGTTTTTGGAGTGTTTTAATGTGTTTATTTATGTCAGACATTTTAGTTTTATATTTTTTATGTTGAGATGTCTTAAAATAGGTAAGTATGAAATATATTATCACACAAAAAAGCAAAAGGACTCTTGGGTGGAGATAACCTCTAAATGTGTAATCTTGGAAATAATCTTTTATAACCATTGTGACAAAGTGAGAAAAATTTTGAACATTTATCTGGTAAGACATTGTAGAAAGGAAAAAAAAATATGTAGAAAAGAAAAGGAAGAAAAAAATATATTTAGATATAATGAGAACTTATGGCCAGCAGATGTCGCTGTCGTGATCAGTAGCGGCAGCAATGGTGCGGGAAATGAGGTGGCAATTCGGCTGGGAGGGTCTTTTTTAGATCTTTTAACAAATCTTACTAGTCGTGCTCTACTAGAATGGGTTAATCTGTCTCTCAGGAGGTCTGCCGCACGCAGATTCGTTTTTGGTTGTGTACAGGAGGCTCGTGTGCAGCTGGTAACCAAAGTCTTTTAGACCGGCCCTGTGGGCGGGTGAGGAACCCGGCACGTTTGTGGAATTAGCCCCACGTTGGGCGCCAATTATCGCAGTAAAAACTTGTCGTGAGATATGTTTTAAATGGGGTTTATTTTGTGAAAATCATTTATAAAACAGTGACGGTTTTAAGAGAAAATGAAAGGATAAGGTTGCAGCGCGCCGGAGCCTTTTTAAGGAAAATTTTTTATTTTTACACCATACGTCTGAACTCCCGCGCTGCTGGGCCAAACTGCGCACCCGGTCGGGAACTCTCACGAGAGAATGACGACTTCTTGTCCTGGTCTTCTCCCTCGAAGGTCTACTTTTGGAATCTTTTTTAGTTAACTACGCCCTGTTCATCTCCAGTCCTATGACGCGATAGTTCACATATATAGTTCCTGATTTCCTGCTACAGTGGTTAAATGCAGTTGGTCCATGATATAATTTGTTTGTTCATTGAGTTTTTAGTTTGGAAGATCTATCTAAAGGTGAGAGTGGGGTATTGAAGTCTCCTACTGTTATTGTTTGAGTACCTATCTGACTTTTCATGCTCTTTAGTTTGCTTTATAAAATTGGAATTGACATCATTTGGTACATTAATTTTTATAATCATTCATGATAAGTTGTTCCTTTTGTCAATAGTAGTGTATGATTTACTTCTTTTGCATAGTTTTGGTTCAAATCTTAATTGACCAGATAGCAGAATAGCAGTGCCAATATGTTTTCAGCTCCCATTTATTTGAAAGATTAATTTTCATCCCTTGATTCTCAGTTTGTTGATATTTGCTAATTAGCCCTACTTCTTGGAGATAATTTGTTTTGAAATTTATTTTATGTATACTACTCTTGTGTGTGTGTTCTTAAATGCCACAGCAAATGTGGAGGTTGTAGAACAGCTTGTGATTGATTCTCTTTTTTTGCCACATGGGTCATGGGAAGAACTCAGCTCTTACCTGTGAGCCCTCTCGTTGATCCATCTACCTCTTTTGAATGATGAGGCAAGGCCACATGCACTTAAGGGTTTTTAATTAACATTTTTTATTAATTAAATTTATTAATTGATTTTATATCTTCCCCTCCCTTTTTTCCCCCTGCTCCCCCTCCCCCCAGTCTGCTATTTACTATGGTTTGGTTGGTTGGTTTTCTGACTGGTTGCAATGTTGCTAGTTCTTATCTCCTTCCTTTACTAGTATAGGGGTTTGCTGGTTTGCTGTGTTGGATGTGGTAGGTTTCTTCTGAGCTCTATTGTTCATCTATTTCTTTTGTGAAATTTATTCTTTCTATAAATGAGATTGTTTTCTTCTCTCTCTATTAGTCCTTTAAAGTATTTTCTGTAGCTTTAGCTGGGCTTGTCCTGAAATGTTACTATTCCCCATCAATTTTAACTCATTTTTACTTCTTCATTCCCTTATTGTGTGTATGCTCACACATGCATGTGCATCCATACATGTACCATGTGCACATGTGGAGAAGTCAGAAGACAACTTGTGTGAATCTGTTCTCTCTTGCCATTATGTGGGCTCTGGGGATGAAACTCAGGTCATCAGGCTTAGGGGTAAGAGGTTTGATCTGATGAACCATGTCACCCAGCCCTTTCCATCAGTTTAAAAAAATAATGTTTCTGACGTACTAGTATTTCTTGACATGAATTTACTTTCATGGCTTGAAATACGTTAAATATATAATTTTTAAAATCTATTTTCTCCCCCTCTCTCTCCCTCCCTCCCTTCTCCCTTCCCTCCCTTTTTCTCTTCCTCCCTCCCTTCTTTCTTTCTTTTTGCTGCTGAGAGATCTCATATTACCTTGGTGTTTTTCTCTTTGTTAATTGACAAGGTTTTTATTGACACTTTTGATATTTTTTCTTTGCTTTGTACTCTTGACATCTCTAGTCAGAAATTTCTCTGTTCTGCCTAGCCAGTCCGTAGCTGTTAAGTCCTAAATAAGCATGCAGAGATTTATATTAATTACAAGTTGCTTGGCCTATGACTCAGGCTTATTTCTTGCTAACTCTTACACTGTAAGTTAACCTCTATTTTTATTTATGTTTAGTCAGTGGCTTGGTCCCTTTTTGCTCAGTGTAGCCATCTCATCCCACTTTCTCTGCAACTCCTGGCATCTGTTGCTCTGCTCTTCCACTTCCCAGAATTCTCCTAGTCTGGTTGTCCCGTCTCTACTTCCTTTTTAGTTACTTGACCAATTAGCATTTTATTAAAGCAACATTTACAATGACAAGTATTTACAGTGTACAAAAGGATAGTTTCATAGCAGACATCTTTTTTTTGACATTTTGATTATATGTCATGGGGACTTTTTTTTTCTCAGAATTTAGGATTCTCAATACCTCTTGTACCTACTCCCCCCACCTCCTAGATCTTAGAAATTCTATGATTTAATTTAATTGAATAAATTGTCCGTGTTTTAAAATTTTATCTCAGTTCCTTCCTCTATCCCATGAATTCTTAGGTGTGCTCTTTTGAATGCTTCCCAGTGTGCTCAGGAGGTTTAGTTATGATTATTACCTTCTCTTTCTGTGTTTCTGAATGTATTATTGTCTCCATCTTGTCTTCCATTAATGAAATTTATTTTTCCTTTCAATCTGTTGTTGATGATGTCCACTGTGATATTTATTTTAATGATTGTTTTATTTTCAGAATTTCCCTTTGGTTCTTTTTCCTTGTTGAATTTTCCCTTCTGTTTTTCCAATTTTCTCCTCTAAATTGCTTTTGTTGTTTAGTGATGTTGATTTCTTTGCTCCATTTATCTGCTTACTTGAGCCTTCTATGAGGTCTCTGTTTCTTTTAACATGTAAGCCTTGGGGCTGGAGAGATGGCTCAGAGGTTAAGAGCTACTGGTATTCTTTCAGAGGTCCTGAGTTCAACTCCCTGCAACCATATGGTAGCTCACAACCATCTATAATGAGATCTGGTGCCCTCTTCTGGCCTGCAGACATACACATTGACAGAACACTGTATGCATAATAAATAATAAATCTTAAAAAATAAAATATAAGACTCTGAAATTTATCCTCGTGCTTGCTTTCCAGCATGAAGGAGTTCTGAGCTGTTGTAATGATCTGCTTCTGTTGGTTTATTGCTTGGTTGGTATATGCATTTCTTTAGCTTTGGTTTTCATTTTCTCTTTCCCTGTTTTTTATTTGAGTTTTTTTGTTGATGTGAGTTTTCCTCTCTTGGGTTTATGTTTCTGATTACATTTCAGGGAGAAAGCTGACTGAGTAGCAATCTCTGACACCAGTTCCCATGTTACCTTGCAGTGGAGGACACTTGGACACTTTGATTGTGTGTCTAGAGGTTCAGAGACAGACCCTACTATATTGATCAGGAAAAATGAACTTCATAATTCTTTAGAGCTCAAGGTATTAATAAATAAAGTAAGGACAGAATGGGAAAAGAGGCAAAGAGTGAGTGAATGGGTGAGAAGGGGAAAACAGATGGGTTATAGACATGAGAAGTCATAGAGGGAATATTATAGGATAGGTGAGGAGAGAAAGAAAGAACAGCCACCAAAGCCTGGTCAGGTGAGATACAAGCTAAAACCAACCGCTAGCTCCGCCCCCCTTCCCTCACCCCCGAGGTTGGAAATGAGAAGGTTTCTCCCTTCCTCCACCTTTTTCTTTTGTTCACTCTCTCTTATAATAACATTTGAAGACTGAGGGGGAGGGCTGCTAGACTTAGTGATTTAAACCCATTAAATTAGTTTGCCTTTTTGTCTGCAAGAAGACTTCTGGGTGAAGACTCTACTTTCTGTCAGAATTCTCAAATCTGAGCCTTCCCACACCAGCAATTTATAACTAGATCTCTGGTGTTTTGAGTCATTCTTTCCTTGTGGAGTTGGTAGGTGTGTGTGGTAGGGTGGAAGGCCCACCCTCCTGTACTTACCTTTGTCGCTGGGTAGTCTCTTCAGATCCTGCCCATTAGCAACACTATGTATACCAAGCCACCCAGGCACTTCCCTCCTCTCTTGTTATTGTTCCTTCAAGTAGTGGTGAGCTCTGCTCCTCTTCAGGCTCCTCATTCCAGTGTGCAGTCCCAGCTTCAGGCCGCTGCACCACACTTATGCCTCTGCTGCTGTGGTGGCCTCTTGGCCAGTATGCAATAGTCTCTCTAATTTGCTGTTGTGGTGTTCATGTCCTGGAAGGGTGATCACATCCTGGGCAGCCACCACTTACAGCAGCGTGGAGTGGTTAGATACAACAACTTGGCAGTTGATTATGGATGCCTCTTTGGAGATTTTTTCTTAGGCTTATTTTTTATTTTTAAATTCCTTCTCTTATTGAAATAGACTATTTTTAATAATGCTGATGCTCTCCTTCATTGAGTTACTTGGAGATGGTGTCTGAATTCAAGCCTATGTTCTTTAAAAGTATGGAGTCTCTTGAGGCAGGTTCGATGGCTATGGATAAGATGCCTGCTGTCAAACCTGATGACCCAGGTTCCATCCCCTAGATCCACATGGTGATAGAAGAGAACCAATTTCCACTATTTGTCCTCTGACCTCTACATGTCAATTGTGGTAGGCGCACGCGCGCACGTGCACACACACCAGTAGCATGAATATATCCACAGATATGCAGCACACATACATACACACTAAATAGGTGTTAAAGTAACAAAACACATTCATACATATCCAATACCACAAGAAGTCATTAGAGTTTCTAATTCACAGGCATAATGTGATTAGATTGTAGTGTCCCAGAAGCCCATTGTGTGTCCAAACATGAATAAATACCTGTGATTACATTTGAGCAGGCGCCTATGGGTTAGCACAAAATCTAAACTGGATTTACTGTGGAGGGATGTGCCAATCAGAGGCCAGCTGATTTGAAGATCAGGAATCAGGTGGATATTGTTCCAGCTGTATGGGACATTTTAGACTTGTAATGGTATTCATGCCTCTGGTTCCAGTAAAGGAAAATCTGAACCTCAGATGGGTGCAGGCTTGCAAGGCCGGGTCCCAAGCTTCTGTGGGAGAAAAAGGGATCTACTTATTGTATTTTCTTTCCTGTGGGGTAAGAATTGTCAACACCTTCCACACAGAGGTATGAATATTAGTTCTTAGAGGAATAAAAAAAAGGTTAAAAATTTGTGAAGTCTAGTGATACCTATAACTCACAAATATTTATACAGTCGACATATGGCATTAAAATTCCACCTGGAGAATAATATGAAAATGTTTAGACAATATTGCTTTATATTGAGAGGAAAAGTTACACTTGACCCCAACATCTGAACAAGTCAAGGCATTCCCACTATGCATAAGGCTCTCTCCCCATCTCCTGACATCCCATGACAGGATGTGTGTGTTTAGAACAATGTTTATTTGGAACAGTTCTTGAAGGAGGAAGAGGAATGGTGGGATGGGGAGCCATTCCTTTTACCTTACTGCTTTCCAGGAGACGGTTAGACATGTGAGGATGAGTCTGTACTTGGGATAAGTGCATGACAGAAACCCAGACTGATGTCATCGGGCCTCGCTTCTCCCAGGTGTACTGGGGTCATGGGAAGAGCTGGAATCCTGTTCTTCGGTCTCTTACTTGCATCTGCTCAGGTGAGACCAACACTTGTCAGTTCTTTTCTGGGATGCCTGATATGAGTTGCTTTCTAAGCTTGTGGGACACAGACATCTCCTCCAGCTCCCCAGAAGTTCTGCTGGTGTTCTCTGCTCATGAAGTAAATCAAGAAGAAAGCTATCCTTTGTCTTTGAGGAATGAGAAGGAAGCAGGAAAACAAATTTTGGGAAGCTTTGAGCAGAGCACAGCAGACTTTATAAAGGAGTACCAGCCAGGGCGGAGCTGGTGTGGTGTAAGAGGTACTGTAGCAAAGGAAAACAAGCTGCTAAGTGACCTTACAGCACCGGGAATTTAACTCTACAGACTAAATAAAAGTATGTCAAATACCTATAATTCTAGCACTTGGGATATGGGGGCCAGAGGACTGGGAGTTTGAGACCAGCTAGAACTGTGTAGTGAGACTGTGCTTAAGGATGAAAAGGGATGCTACTGAGATGACTCAGTGAATAAAGACACCTGCCACCTAAGCCCAATGACCTGACTTTAATCCCTAGTCATCAGGGAGAAAGAATGTACAATGTTAGGACAATGAGAAGAACTTTTGTCTTCCTGGCTGTTCTGTGAATCTTGTTTTGGCAAACGAAGTTGCAGGTCAAAGGGCAAGTTTATTAAGATAGCACTACTTCCTTTCTTCTCTTTTTCTTTGTGATAGTGAAAGGAGAGTTTGCACATGAAGAAAACAGATATCTTCTATGGTGGTTTGAATGAGAATGACCACCACAGGACCATGTGTCTCAATGCCTGTCCCTGGTTAATGGAACTATTTGGGAAGGATTAGGAGGTGTGGCCCTCTTAGAGGAAGTGTGCTGTGGGATGAATATGTGTTGTTATCATTGGTTAATAAAGAACTGTTTTGGCCTATAACAAGACAGCTTACAGCTATGTGGGAAATCCAAGCAGAGAGACAGGAGCAGAAGGGCGGAGCCACCTGGAGCAGCAAGATATAAGAGAACAGGTAATGTCACAAAACCATGTGACAAAACATAAATTAATAGGAATGGGTTGAGTTAAGTTGTAAGAGCTAGTTAATAATGAGCCTGAGCCATTGGCCATATAGTTTGTAATTAATATAAGCCTCTGTGTGTTTATTTGGGACCATGCAGTTATGGGACACAGGAAACCTTCTGGCTACAGAGGTTGCTATTAGGGGTAGGCTTCGAGGTTTCAAAACCCAGATCAGGCCCAGTCTCTCTCTGTCTCTCTCTCTGTCTCTGTCTCTGTCTCTCTCTCTCTCATTGCTTGCTGCCTATATCGGGATGTAAGTTCTTAACCACTTGCCTGACTGTCTACAGTCACCCTTCCATGATGATCATGGACTAACTCTCTGGAATTGTGAACAAGCCCTAACTTAATTAACTTTTTTTGAAAATAAGAATTGCCTTGGTCATGGTGTCTCTTCACAGCAATAGGACAGTAACTGAGACAACTTCCAAATCTGAGGATGCACAGTATTCTGGGAAAAAGTCCATTTAGTAACTTCAAGAATGTCTGCTGAACCCCAATAAGGCCCCAGGAGTCTATTCAGTGCTTTGAGTTGGCAGAGTGAGAGCAATTGAGGTAGAGATGAAAGTCAGTGTTAATAAACAGAATAGAAGGCTTGACCCTTTCTAAATGTGCTGTTCAATTTGCTAATAAAACCACTTATTTATTTTAGCAAAGCCATAGGTTTTAGCCAGATTTTAGTTTTATAGGTTTAATATAATTCAGCATCATTTATTATAATCTAGCTCTTAAAGTTTTTGACCTTAAGAGTCTCAAGAAGAAATTAAGTAGGAAATATATTGGGCTTATAAAAGTGGAGATGAAATTTTCAAGGGAAATTTAGCAGTAAAGAGTAAGTTGGAAGCAGGTTTCAACTTTGCTCTCAAAATAATTTTGGTTTGAGAGACTTCTTTGAGTAACACACTTCTTTGCTTGGCTATGCAAAATGTCAAAGTCTAGGCAGGGAGTCAAACTACTTAATCCCATTGAATTTTTCCCTTTAATGCAAAATGAAAAAAAAAAAAAAAAGAAGAATGAAAAAAGCCAGGGAACTTGGTAAGGTTGTTCTGGAGAATAGTTTTAAATTAGTGTGACTTTGGATTGAAGCTCCTGCCGATCCTATTAAATCCCCTCTAGTGGAGAAGAGCTACCACCTAATTGCTGAGGTTTAGAGCATTATGTGACTCAAGTGCTGTTCACTGCCATGACTTGGGAAAATCTGCTCTTTCCATTAAAGCTTCATATTGTTTGCATAGTGCTTGGCACTTGTATCACAGGCTCTAACCTGTCTTATTTCAAGGCTTTCTTCTAGTGCCCCCAGCTGAGGCATTTTGCAGACCCAGGGAATCCCAGCAGTCAATGAATGGTTCATCTAGCTTCTCGCTTAGAACCCCATTTATTGGTCTGCAAAAGCCAAGTATTTCCTCATTGCTGAGTGAAAGTAATATAGGCCTTTCCAACATTGTTGCAGACACGAAACCACATTAATTAGTTTTTATGGTTTTTCATCTCTCTTGGACATCCAGTTTTTCTCAGATGTTCAGTGTGAAAGGCAGAAGGCAGTTAGTTCCTGATGAGCTCATGGACTGCAGTGCTGGGCCAGCACAGGTCCAAGGTGTCCCCATGGGCAGACTGAAGAGTATGCCCCAGGGCAACTGATTTGTTCTTAGTAAGAAGCAGTGTGGGTACTTGACAGCTAGCAAACACTTTTACTCCCAGCACCGAAAGAATATGGAAGCAGTGGTGTGAAAGACAGGACCATCTAAGATGTCTTAAGACAGTGTCACCTGTCCACTCTGGGGGCTCATTGTTAGCCCTAAGACTTTTACCTCTTTATGCCATCTTTTCCTTTTAGAATATTCATACCCTCAGAAAACTGGTTCACATATGCTTTCTTTGTGTATGTTGATGCCACTATCAGTTCTGTTTGCATGTGAAGTTACTTTTCCCAGATCCTCTTCTGGTTTCTTTGGTGATAGGAATTCTCTGTAGATTTCAGATATGGTCAGTCGTGTACTGATTGTAACCAGTTTAATGTCTGAGATTCTACAGCTCTTCATGATTTTCCCCATGTAATAATAGCAACATGGGTCTACAATTCCTAAAACATTTATTTTATGTACATGAGTGTTTGCCTCCATGCATATATGCATGTGTACCATGTATGTTCCTGGTGCTCTTAGAGGCCTGAAGAAGGTGTCAGATCCCCTGGAACTGGAGTTACAGATGGGTATGAGGCAGCATGAGGGTACTTGGAACTAAACCTGGGTCCTCTTCAAGAGCAACAAGCACTGTTAGCTGCAGGGTCACTTTTCTAGCTCCCATTTTGCAATTATTAATTAAAGCAAACAACAGAATGTTTTGTTTTGAAAATGCTGTTACACATTGACAATACTAAGATACTGGAAACAAGTTAAAATTATCTACCTCAGAATAGTTATAAAGCAATTAAAAAACTTCCCATTTGGGAAACAGAAAACAGACATTGAGACCCGATAGTAGCCACAATGCAAGAGAATACTGTACTTAGAATAGTAAAATAAGCAAGTACAGAGTGCTCAAAATTTGGACGAGAAACCATAAAACATCCAGAAAAATACAGAAGTGGATTTGCTCAAAGGGAAGTACACAAGTTCTTGGGTAGAAAGACTAAACACCATAAAAATGTCAGTAACACAGTTTCAACACAAATAACATCAGATTCTTTACAGAGGAACCAAAAAGCAAGGCTGTCCAAGAAAATCCCAAAGCAGGGATAAAGTGAATATCATAGTAAAGAGAGTATGATGCAGGCAGCATCCAACTTCAGTAGAGGGAGACAGACTTTTACTTTGTTAATTTGAAATAACTGTATATTTACAGATGTTTGCCAGAATTGTACAAATATCTTCTCTCCCAGATGATCTTTCCCAAGACTTGCTAGCTTTTTAATATTTTTGATACATTTATTTGATATCATCTTTTTCTCTTTCTCTAACATACATACAATTTGGGAACATACTAAACCCTTTCAAAATAATTGCATTCATTATACCCCTTTTCCTGATAGTAATAATATCTCCGTGTGTGTCTAGGGAGGAGGAGAAATAAGACTGACCCTAAGTTGATAACTGTTGAAGCCAAGTGATGGGTGAAAGTTAATTTGTTAGTTAACCTTTGGATCCACCTGTCATTTTTCCATAGAAAGGGGAAGAATCATATGGAGGGACAGCAATTACCTTCACCTATGGAATAAACTGACTTTCATTAAATGGGAACCTTAACTGATACTCTGAAACTTTTAGGGTGTAAATAAAGCAAAGTGCAAGGCTGTACATGGTGTTGCACGTCTATAATCCTACCACCTTGGAGGTGGAGCAGGAGGATTCAGGTCTTCAGTTATGCAGCAAGTGGAAGAGCAGCCTAGGCTGCCAATATGATTCCAGAGCTATGGCCTATGCTTTACTGGAGGTTTAGGTTGCCTTGATGACTGACCTCTAGAGTTTTCTGACCAGTGTCTTCTCTAAAGCATAAGTACAACATTATGGGTCCAGGTCCAAAGTTAACTCCTACAACTTATTCCCAGGGGCTGCACCAAACAGCAAGCAGGGCAGAGTAAACCTACCCTGCCTTGTTATGAGCAGAGCATACCTATGTAACGGTTCTAGCTTCCATCCTGGGGGCACTTCTGAGCCCACTGTGGGCCACCTGCCAGTGGCTCACCAGGTGCTGGACTTCAGCTGGACCTTTTATTGGAGCCATGGTACGATCACTATTTCACTTTGTTCAGTGAGCCTGTCAATCAAATTGGTATTCTGGAGGGACTGTTCCTGGAGCCAATGGTTCCCACCAGTGGCATTTTAATTACATAACAAACAGCTGCCTGAATATTTTGTCTGACTCAATATAAGTCTAAATTTGTCCTCAAGTGGTTCCAATGCATTTTCTCTTTGAGCCACGAGATAGAGTATTTCAAAGGAGAGTATGGGCCACGGATATATATTAGGGTGAGATTCATAACTGCCTGGAACTGATAAAATAACTCTAACTTGTTTTGGCATCAAGATTAAATGACTTGAAATGATGCAGTCCCTTCTTTTACACATTTGGAGACAATATTAAGATTACAAGATATAAATCACTGCTATAGCACAGTTGAGACAATTTATCAACTTTAGACTATTTCTGTTTTGTCTATATGGTCTAGAAATAAAACTGTGTGTATTGGTCTTACCCCATTTTATTACCTATTCCCATGAGCAACTGAGGGCATATTCTCACAGACAGAGGTTCTGAAATGTCTTTGGGGCCTGATTTGGCTTGAAAAATAGGCTCAAAGTTCTCAGATTATTGCTGTGTTGGGGGCAGGGATCTAGTCGCAAGCTGGAGTCCTGCTCATTTCCACATATATGTTGATTGGATATGTTGGCATAGCTCTGGGCTTGCCACTAACTCTGTAACACATTCAGCACTTCTTAGCTCAGCAAATAAGTCCAGAGAGCACAATCAATGTCAAATGCAGAACAGTGACCTCATCCAAGTGTGTGTGTGGCCCTTTCTCAACACCTTTTGTCTTGATTTGGTGTCAGCACTGAGCCAACTGAAGTGTCTGGAATTCCATTCTTAGCTGGTGTTATTTCTGGGTTTTTGGTCTGGGATGCATCCTTTTGGTTTGGAGCCGAAGTAAGCAGAAAATATCTTTGCTTATTCTTAAGCATTGTTCATGGAAGAGGGCAACCTTATTGAAATATATAATAACTTCAATTAAAGAGAAAGCACAAAATGAAATTTCGGAGACTAATGTAATTGAGCAGATAAAAGTTCAATACATGCATTTAATTTATGAACAAAGTGGTGGTTTTACTTCTTAACTTCAGGTGAAAGGGTACAAGGAGAAGGATTCTCTCTTCCAAGAGTTCTTAGCGGGGCTGGAGAAGTGGCTCAGCGGTTAAGAGCACTGTCTGCTCTTCCAGAGGACCCGGGTTCGATTCCCAGCACCCACATGGCAGCTAACAACTGTCTGTAATTCCAGTTCCAGGCAAGACACCAAGATAAATAACTAACTAAATAAAGAAGTTAAAAAAAAAAAAAGAGTTCTTAGCATAGGAAATGGGACAGTGACAAAACTAGACCTTTGATGTTCATGGATCTGATATTGTGGAATCTGGCTTTTCTCATTTCTCCAAGGCCTCACACGAAGTCATGTAGAATGGACAGATCATGGTCAGGGAGGGGGTCATGAAACAGGGATTGCATCCAGAAGACTCTACTCCCACACTGTGAAAACTCAGGGTTTGGCATTGTCTATGCCAGTACCAACTTTAGAGTGGAATGCTATAGTTGTGGTGGCACTGGGGCATTTGTCAGTTTATGAAGATACCAGGAATGTTAAGTTGACTGTGACAGTCAACAATATTTTGGAAGAGCGTGTACCAGCCTAGATAGAGGTCATATAAAGCACCAGGTAGGCAAAGAACCCTTTTGGAGTCTTGGAGTATTAATGGGCATGGTCCAGGAAGGCACTCAGAAGTTATTGACTGAATGTCAGGTGTTCTACATTTCAGCAGAGGAGTTAGCACATCTCTAGAACTGGAGGTGGGCAGCATGGTATATTTGGGTAGGAAGTAAATAGTTCAGCCATTCAACATTTGACAACTAATAATTGAACATTTACTACTTTCTAGGCTTTGTTGAAAGGGTGAGGGATGCAGTCAGAAACAAGACAGGAAACATGTTTTTCAGGTACTTGAGGATAACAGTAATTAAATAATTAATACACAAGCCAGGTAATTTCATATATATCTAATTATTATTTTAGAGAATATTCCAGAGTGCTTAGGAGTCAGGTTAATATTTTAACTATTAAACATTGAGGGATGGGGATTTTATGCCAAAATGGATAATTATTCAGAGTATTGGATGCCTCATCATAACTTTTAGGTTATGGTAGATGTGACCTTTAGATTTATTCATATTGCCAAGCATAAGGTTGGCCCCAATCATGAGGATGAATGGAACACAAGCAAGAGAAAAAGGAAAAAGACATGAAAGCATGGAGGAAGTGAAGAGGAGAGAGAGGGTGGTGGAAAGCTTGGAAATCCATCTCAGGATGGATTAGGAACAGCTGAGGCAGATCTTGTGCGATATCAGCAAGGTTCTGCCTAGTGCGTTGCTTGGGTTCTTCCTGGGGGCAGTTATTGTTCTCATTCACATTTTACACATAAGAAAACATAAACAGAGGAAGGGTTGGCATAAAGCAAGGCTAAGTTCAGCTCCAGAAACCCAAATTCACAGTCTAAACTCCAAACCCGAAATCTTACTCCTGTCCTCAGCAGTCTAGAGATGCCCCAAACATTTTTTTGCCTATATTCACTGAATGTTCCCACAGGACTGGGAACTATTTTTTTAGAGCCTTAGCTTTAGGCTCAACTCATTCCTTATAGAGATGCTGCGTAAGTGGACTCTCAGGATCCTGAGAGAAGTGGAACTAGTTAGGGGATGCTGTCAGAATCTCCCTTCTACTGCACAAGAGACAGATCTCCTTTTAGGGTTTCGCTAAGTCTCATATTGATGGTGTGTTGTGGTTTGAATGAGAACGTCCTGTCAGTTCACATGTTTGAATATTTGATCCCTAGTTGGTGGCACTATTTGGGAAGGTTTAGGGGGTGTGGCCTTGTTGGAGAAGATGTGTCAACAGTGAATGGGCTTTGAGGTCTCCTACCATTTCCAGGGTTCTCTCTGCTTTCTGATTGTGGTTTCAGATGTGAGTTCTCAGTTTCTGCTCTTGCTGCTGAGACCTAGTACACCTGCCTTGCCATCATGGACTCTCACTCTCTGGAACCACCATCCCAGAAGAAACTATTTGTTCTATAAGCTGTCTTGGTCATGGCATTTTATGACAGCTATAGAAAAGTAATTAACGCAACGTGATTTCTTCATTAAAAAAAAAATGGTTCCTAGAGATAAACCACCATGCCTTACCTTCTTTTTATTTGTAATAAAAATATTATTTTTCTCTGGGAATGTCAAATGTAAGTACTATATTACATTATTTCTACACACATGGGACCCTTCATCTTCTCTCATGTCCTCACTCCCTGTCAGACTCGTGACCTCTCCTTTAGTTATTGGCACACACAGTTTTATAGAAACACGGTCCATTTGATGTTGCTCACAAGTATATGTGTTTAGGGCTGACCACTTGGGATCAGATAACCTGTCAGGGGGCCATCTTTGAAGAAAATGGATTATTCTTCGCTTAGCAGCCATTAACTTCCTGTGGCTCTTCACGTAGGCATGCGCCCTTGTGAGATGTCCACATCCATGTTGGTGTGTCAACTGGTGTTATCATTGTTTGCATCTTCTTTACATGACCACATTGTTGAGACTTCATGGGCATATCTTGTCATGTCTGGTAGTCACTTTCTATTCTTGATGAGTTTTATCTATCTGAGAACTTTCACTTATGTAGAATCTTATGCTAAACTCTCCATGAAAATGTATAGTTACCTCAAACCTAAGCTGATTGGAGAGGGTTATGGGCATAGTTTTTCTGAGCCACCATGCTCAACTGGAATTTTAATTTGATGTTTATAATAATTGCTGCAAATTGCTTTCTTCTGTATGGAAATGAGCATTGATTTGTATGACGAGACAACCCAAACCATAACCAAATTACTAACACGGTACACTGAAGACAGCTGGTTTGGGGAGCCTGGGTACTATTGTCTCACTCATCTCCACCTTGAGCTAGTGGTTTTAACATTCTGAAACACTGATCTGCCCAGATGAAAAAGGACATTTGGATGAATTGTCTTTTAAGTTCCTTCTGGGTTAAAGTTGGAACCCTTAGTTCACAGAAATGGAAGGTAGAATGGGTATTTCTGGAGTTTGTGGGAGAGGTGATGGGAAGTTTATGGACTTAAAGTTTCAGTTTGCAAATTGAAAGCTTCTAGAATTTCTGTTGCATCAGAGCAACGTGCACACAGTTGTTACTATTGTCCTATGGACTTTAAATGATGTAGATAGAAAATGTTGCACAGAGGGTGGTTCACACCTTTAATCTGAATGTTTGGGAAGCAGAGACAGGGAGAACTTTCTGAGATCAAAGCCAGTCTGATCTACATAGCAAGTTTTAGGCCAGCCAGTCTACAAGAAAGACCCTGTCTCAAAAACCCAAAGACAGAAGACCTGGTGTTATATGTTTTCACTCACAAGGATAGAGATCAAGGACTACAGTAGAATTGCATCTTGTGTGCTGCAGTGAAAATGCTCTTTTCCTGTTTTAAAGAAAAAAAAATATTTGTATATATGTGTGTGCACTTGTTAGTGTGGGTATATGAAGTCCCAAGATCAATGCTGAGTGTCTGTCCTTGATCGTTTTAGTTTTTGAGACTGAGTCTTTTATTGAAATGGAAACTCATCAGCTCAGCATGGCTGGCTGGCCACTGAGGTCCAGAGATCTGCCTGTCTCCATGCTCGGTGTGTGCACTGCTACGCTTGCCTTCTTACGTGGGTTCTGGAGATCTGAAGGCAAAGTCTTCATGCTTGTGTAAGGTGTGTTACTGACTAACCCTCTCCCTAGTCTGAGAATGCTCTTTTAAAAGACACACAAGTGATTATAAAAGAGGATATAACATTATTTTCTAGCTCTAATTGTGTCACAAATTTTTCAGTTTTGATGGTATTTTTGTGATATTTGCATAAAAATACATTTGATAGTGAAAGTGGAAAAATCTAGTGTGGAGCCCCACAGCTTAAGAAAGGGTGTTCACACTGTATAGACTTTTAGTCTGGCTAATTGTGGTGTGCAATTTTTATTATATTTGCAGACTTGTTAAAATAATAGTGCAATTAAATAGTAAAATAAAATTAAAATTTTATTTAAAAATACACTAAATTCTAAGTGCTATTTATCTCAAGGTCCACTTGAACTTCCCAGACATATTTGTCTCTCTCTCTCTCTCACACTCTCTCACACTCACTCACTCACACACACACACACACACACACACACACACTTACTGTTTTAGGAGTCTCTGTTTCTTTAAAGTGCATTTTCTTGGCACAAAGGCGTCAGTGTCCCTAAAGTGAAAACTGTTTGGCTGGTTTAGTTTATCTTTAAGATCTTTTCTCCAGGATGATCTAAAAGCTGGAAAAATTCATAGTTTATCTCTAGTGTGGGAAACATTACCCAGCAGTAGTCTTCCTCAAAGCATATTCTCAAAGACACAAAGTTGGCATGTGCTCACACTTGGTTTCCGGGAAAAGACCTGAGAAGGTTGCCGCCTCTGTTCCCAGTGTGTGCCTGAAGGAGGTCTTCCACGTCGCTTTTCAACACTTGGTTGGATCCCCAGTGTCAACACGGTGACTTGGAGAGTTGCGTTGCTCTGTGAACATCAGAGTGTCAGGATCCAGCAAGGCTGGGGGGTCCTTCGAGGTGGGCTGAATTGAACACTGTGAGCAAGAGCAGATGTGAGCTTGCTTCCCTACAGCCCCCTTGGCTTTCCCTTAACAGTCTTTATTTATTTACTTGGATCTAATAATATTTCTACATTGTATACATTGGTGCAGAATATGTTACTACCACTGAACTCCAGAAAGTTCTGGAAAAGAGAATCTGAGTGTTCTTCTACTGAATGTTTAGAAAATGAAGACTACTGCCTACCAGAAAGAAAAACAAACTACAGAATCTGTAAAGAGGCTAGCACCAAGAGCAAAGGTGAACTCTCCTGGGCTCCTGTTCCTGTAGGAATGTTGCTGTGTCTTATCTCTTGCAGGTTGTGGTAAGCTATGGGCTAACATGAGGCACAAATTGGCTCCATGTGTGTTCCCTGTGGTGGACTCTGGCTTTCTGATCACTCCAGGGCAGGAGAAGACAGGCAGCGCTTGGTGGGCATGTGGCTTTGTGCTAGTGGGGTGGGATGCATTCTCCAGCTGAAAGCAATAAAATCCACCTCAGAGACATTCTTCATAAAGTCAGATGAGGGCCTGACAGTCCCTGAATGCTCACACAACTGCTGCAGCTGTGCAGTCCTTAAAAAGTAACACACACACACACACACACACACACACACACACACACTCACCACTCCGACTAGACAAACGGTTCTGAATTCTTCTGAATTAACTCCATGTCCTCTTTGGCTGCTGGATCTGATGGGCTTATTTCTCACTGAGGTGAATGTATCAGTTATTAAAAAAAATTGTTATTTAACCATCTCCAAATCTGCCTCACAGCTTTTCTTTCTTTCTTGGTAGATATGTGGTCAGTTTTAACCCAATTGGTTTTATGCAGTAAAAGGATTCCTCACTAAACCTAGTGGCATCAGTTCCTAAAGTGCTCTGACTTGATGCGTGGCCAAGACACCCAATGATGTATAGGAGAATCGATTCTGAGTTGCTTCCTTTAAAAACTTCAGCTGTAGAACCATTATTTATAGCAGACAAAGGGTCAGAGCAACACAGCTGTTTATCAATAGATAAAAGGCCGAGAATGGAGTGAGTATGTACAATGGAATAATTCACCAATAAGATGAAGTATTGATACAAATACAATTTGAAGGAAATTTCAAGCCAATGATGGTAACCTATGAAGAAAAACCTCATGTGAAGGAGTTGAAGTTCAAAAGTTACATTTATAATATGTCTTACTGTTATTTTATATGTATGAGTGTTTTGTGTTCATGTATGTATGTGCCCTGTGTGCCTGTGGTGTTGATGGGTACCAGGAGAGGACATCAGATCCCTTAGGAATGGGGTTTCCCAGCCATGAGTGCTGGGAACCAAATTGTAGGGCTTTGCAAGTGCAGCAAGTGCTCTTAGCCACTAAGCCACTTCTCCAGTCACCAAGGGTTGCATTTTAAATTACTCTTTTTATGTGATAAATCTGGAACAGGCAAAGCTCCCTGATTAGAAAGCAGACTAGTAGTAGCCAGGGGCAGGGAGAATCTGTGGGAGAATGGGGAGTGATAAATCAGTGCAGGGTCTTCTCTGGGGGTATTGGAAAGTTTTGGGGCAATAATGGTGTCCTACCATAGTAAGTACACTAAACACCACTGACCTGTGCTCTTTGAAGTGGCTGGTATGTATTACACAAATTTCATTTCAAGAAAAAAAAAAAATCAAAGGTCTTCTGTAGTCAGAAGTTTCTGGCCTGTGCAACCCGAGGTCCAGACCTGTAATTCTGCAACTGCTTAGCCTCAAATAATCACACAAAGGCTTGTATTAATTACAAGCTGTTTGGCCTATGTCTCAGGTTCATTATCAGCTATCTTTTACAACTTAACCCATTTCTATTAATTTATGTCTTGCCTTGTGGCTCATGGCTCACTTGTACTTTTACATCTTGTTTTCTTGGGGGCAGCTCAGTGTCTTCTAACTCCGCCCTCCTTTCCCTTTTCAATGCTCAGATCTCCTGCTTGCTTTTAAGATGCCCTGCCACAGGCCAAAACAGTCCCTTTATTAACTAATGGTATTCAAGGCACACAGAAAGACTTCCCACATCAGTCTTCTTCATTTGCTGTTTTTAAGACATCATGTTTTTGTTTGGGTCTTTTCATGCTTTCTAGTCTAGAAAGATCCATTCTTCAATTTCCATCTAAACAAAGCATTTCAAACTCTTGACTGCAATACAGTTGTTCTTTAATTCGTCTTACATTCTGCTCCAGAAATTTACATATAGTATAAATTTATACACACTACTGTCTCTTCCAGCATGTCTTTTTTTTTTTCTCAGTGATAAACACACTCTTTTGAGTCTGAATATTTGTATATAGGGACAATTTTTAAAAATATTTATTTCTTATATATATGGTATACAGGAAAGGGTACCAGATCTCATTATAGATGGCTGTGAGCCACCATGTGGTTGCTGGGAATTGAACTCAGGACCTCTGGAAGAACAATCCGTGCTCTTAACCTCTGAGCCATTTCTCCAGCTCCGTGACAAATATTTTTAAAAATTAAAAAAAATGACTCATTTTTATTGTATGTACATTGGTGTTTTGTCCGTATGTATGTCTGTGTGAAAGTGTCAGATACCTTGGAATTGGAGTTACAGACAGTTGTGAACTGCCATGCAGGTGCTGGGAATTGAACCTGGGTCCTCTGGAAGAGCAGTGAGTGCTCTTAACCACTGAGCCATCTCTTTGATCCTGTCAGTGACAAATATTTTTAAAAATTAAAAAATATTATTTTTATGGGTAGTGGGATTTAGGCATTAAATAATTCTACAATATTTATGTGTATGGGTGTTTTGCCTACATGTATGTTTGTATATCATGTGCATGCAGTGCCTAGGGAAGCCAGAAGAGGGTGCCACATCTCCTGGGACTGGAGTTATGACGGTCCTGAGCTGCCATAAGGAATAGAACTTGGGTCGTCTGGAAGAGCAGTCAGTGCTCCTGATCACAGAGCAATTTTTTCCAGGTCTGTGACAAATCTTATGTCAAGTGAGGAAAACTCTGGAAAGCTCTGGAGTTGGCAGAGCAGGCTGAATAAGTTCTTAGCTATTCAAAGCTAGAGAGGTGTAACACATACACTTTAAGGAAAAAGAGAGAAAGAAACTGAACGCCTCTTTTACTTTTTTTTCCCCCCAATTTTCTTGGCCTGTTTCCTCTGTGGAATGTTTTAATAAAAGTTTTTTTTTTAATGATTATTTTTCTAAAACCTCAATATAGTAACAGCTACTAAAATAAGCCTATTCATAAAAGTAAAACCTTATAAATCTCATAGTCACACTGGAGAAATGGCTCAGTAGTTAGGAGAAGGCTCTGCTCTTTCATGGGACCAGAGTTCAGTTCCCAGCATCAACTGGGCTGCTCACCAGCCTGCAATGGACATGATGCCCTCTTCTGGCTTGTGTGGACACACACACACACACACCCTCCTACAACATGTGTGAGTACGCATACATGTGTGCATTTAAATAAAAAGTCTTGTTGTTACTGAACTAATATCTGAATGGGAAAACACAATCCAGGGGAAGTAGCAGAAGAAAACAGAGAGTGAGCAGTACAGAAGTCAAGTGCCTCCGTTAGAAGCAGAAGTCAGGGACTAAGAGCGAGCCTAGAGCACTAGGGATCTTTCACGCAGTGAGACAAGACGTAGGATAGATCCTCCCACCATCTCTTTAGGAGAGGTTTTCCTTGGATTGATATTCTTCTGTGACATAGCTTATCCGTAGGCATCCAGGAAAGCAGGGTTTTTTTATACTGAAGCCAAAGACGACTGACCCTAGGAAAAAACTGTGTTGAATTTCGTGGGGATTTGTCTGTTTAACTAACCAGACTCAAGCTGAGGAACCACTGGGCTCACCTTCCTTGAAGGAGTCTTTTAGTTTTCAAAGAAGAAGGACTCTATCAGCTTCTCCAAAGCTATTTGCATTTCAGAGAACTCGGTCAGTGTTCAGATGAACTAAGTGAAAACCAATTAGAAATAGCTGCTAAATTCCTCTGGAAGTATAAGAATCTCAAATTTTATTTTAATCATGAAACATTTGAGGAAGTTCAGAAAATGCTTCTTGATTTAAACTTAGAGATACAGAAATTCTTTAGGAAAGAACTTCCCCATTTATAAGTATCTTTCCTGCATGAGGTCCTCTCATAAGAATTTCAAAATTGAATCCAGGGAAACAGTTCTTCAGTATATATGATTTATAACTAAGAATATTATTGATTTTGCAGTAGACTATAAAATTAAGGTGAATGAAAGAAGATGCGTTTGCTCTCCTTGGGTAGGCTACCCTCAATGCTCTCTCAGTTCCATCTACTTCTGATAGCGTACAGGTCGGCAGTCACACAGGAGTGCTGTTGCTGCCTGGATGAGGTGTGGCCATGAGACAGAAGACTGTGAGACTGGGGCAAGGAGACTGCATCAGTTCCTTGTAGCTGAGGACGCCACATGAAGAATAAATACCGTTGCAGTCTGAGAAGAGGCTTGTGGGGCCTGGTGACTTTCTGCTTCCCCAAGGTCAGCTTTGCTGCTGCTTTGGCTTTGTTGACACCCCTGCACCCCACAACAAACTCCTTTTATTCGTGCTTACTTGGGTTCTTTCAGTTCCTCACAAATGCCAAGTGATCCGAGTAACTCCACTCCCCACTGACCAGTGCCAGCCCCTCTAGGGCAAATGGTGGTCTCCATTTTAAAGGCTTTTTGGGAATGGTGAGTCCAACTCTCATAAAAGCCTATTTCAGGGCATAGAAACCTTTAATTAGATTTTTATTCCATACCAAACTTTTATAGAAATCAGAGCCTATTTAATCCACTTTTTGATTTTTCTCTATTTGAGATAGGTCATAATTTTATTTCTCCCAGGAAGTGAATGTCAGATCCTTCATCAGTATTTCTCAAACTTTTTTTTTCTTCAAAAATCACTTAGGAGCTGCATGCTAAAGACTCAGATGGCCTGTCTCTCTGGATGTGGTCCAGAGGCCCAAGGTGGAGCCAGGAATCTGTATTTTTAACAAGCATCCCCAGTGATGTCTGTAATCAGGGAGGCTGAGAAACATTGTACTTAAAGATAATGTTACCCCTTATGATTTGCTGTCTCTAAAACATTTCCTCACCTCTAATAGTCTCCCCACCTGTACCTACAAGTTCAAACTCTTCCTTCTATTAAGGCTCAGAACACATGCCAATGTCTTCATGATCCCACATCATGGAAAAAAAAGATTCCTTTTTGCATTTCAAAAGTAGTTACTAAGCAGGGTTAGGGTTAGGGTTAGGGTTAGGATTAGGGTTAGGGTTAGGGTTAGGGTTAGGGTTAGGGTTAGGGTGTATGGTCCTTGACTATCCTCTATGGTATTCTTAAGGCCTTTGTTCTATTTTCCCTTATGGTTATTTATCTAAGATCTCCCATTAGAATGTATACCCATCTAGGAATTCTTTGTTGCCCTCAGCAGAGGGTTTGTGAGAAAGTGTACTTATGGGCTGTGTATAGGGACTAATGGTGATCTGCCCTGGAGGCCATCCAATAGTGGTTCAGACATTCTAAGGCGTTCCACCATACTGAGAGCTGTTGATGAATTCTCTAAGGCCAGTTAAAAGGGGACTTGCTTCTTAGTGTGAGTGTCTGCCCCCTACCTGGATAGACTGAAGAGTTTTAAGATCTATCTCAAGGAACTGTATATCAGGATACGTGGTTAAAAGAGTTGGTTTTGGGGGACCCAGAGTTTGGAATGTTATCTTCTCCTTTTGCTTTGGAGATGACTATGGCATTCCATTTGTTTCTTCAGCTTTCTACAAGGTTAAGGTGCTTGGCCCATTCTCTTCATAGCTAGGAGCTTGCAATGGTTCCTTTTCAGAAAGCTGTTTTCCTAAACCTCAGCCCATGAGGGCAGTGGGTAGGAGATATGGCACCAATGAGAAGAATCCCTGGACTGAGGTGGAGATGGTTGTATTCTCATTGTTTAATTGATAAGGAGACATGGAAAATCTCTGTGATCAAGAAAAGTTTTGGGGGACTGGTGAGAACTATGTTTGTTTGGATAAGGGAAACTAAGCTGAGAAAGGGCACAGACTGGGCTCCTTATTTTAAATGGCTGGTCTTAGGAAACAGAGGCAGAGTTCCAGAGCCGCAGTGAATTTCTATATGGGGGCACTATGCAGGGAATAAGTCCCTACCTGGCCTCTGGAGAGAAGCATGCACTCCCATGCTTTGCCGTGTTTTGATTCATTTATATTTTCTTTTTATGTACATGAAGTCAGTCAAAGCATTCTACTTTGTCTATTTAACATACTTATTTCACACCTCACCTTGTTACAGTATATATTGGTTCCATCCCCTTTTGTTGCTGTGAGTAGCATTTCATTGTATATATATACATATAAACAATATATATATAAAACAATATCAATTCATAGGTCAATGGACAGTTGGATTGCTTCAGTGTTTTATGCTGCTTTACATCTTTTTGTATAATCCTTCATACAAGCACTTGATGTTATTATTTTTTTGGTAATTATCTAGGAAATGGAATGATTAGATTATAGTGCAGATGTCTGTTTAAGAAATTGCTACACTGTTTTTTTCAAAGTGGTTACACTAGCAGTGCTCCCACTAGCAGTATCTGAGGCTCAATTTCAGCACGTGTCTTGTGCTTGTAGTTTTAGACATTCTGACTGGTGGGGCATCCCTCTGTGTTACTTGCATGTAGCTGTGAGGAGTAGTGTGGTTAGTTTCTTTTTCATTGACTCATTTGTCATATATGTGTCTTCTTTGGTGACATATCTGTATCTTTTCCCACTTAAAAGTTAGATCATTTGGTTTTTTTTGCTGAGTTCTTTTGGAAGTTCTTCAGGATTCTGAGTATGTCTTTTTTTTTTTTTTTAAAAAAATCAGAAGTTACTCAGTACTGTCTCATTTGTGGCTTGACTTTTCTTCTCTGAGTATGATCTTTTGGGAGAAGTTTCCTTTTAAAGAATCATTTTGATAAGCCTTAATTTATTTTCTCTAATTAAACTGCTTAGCAAATCACGGGTTTGGCATTATGGCAGGGAAGCTTCTCTAGCTTTTTGCCTCCTTAAAGAACATCATTTTGAGTTGTTACATGGGTAGTGAGATTACCAAATTTTATTTTCTGAATTCTCCATTGTCACAGTTCTCCTGTCTGACAAGTTCATTGCAGAACTTTAGGAGACACTCTAGTCTCTCTGTCTTGTTTCCTAGGTGGTGAACTAGCTGTCGGCAAATGCCAGCCATATCCTTTTATTGATGCCACATATATCCACATTTTATTTTCACTCTTGTCTACTTTTTCTCTTTTCTCCTTGCCGAGATGGATAATCTGACAAAACAAGGGAGGGAGGATTTGTTTTGGTTCACAGATGAAGTGGGTACAGCCCACCATGACTGGGAAGGCAGGGGTGAAGGTGTGGCTTTCAACTGTGACAGCAGGACTATGTGGTGGCTTGGTTACATCTCAGCAGATCCAGAAGCAGAGAGCTTAGACTGGAAGCAGGTCTGGGCTACAGCACAAGTCCTGTCCCACTGTAGACTATGGACATGACCTGGTTCTCACTTTTTAGCGGCTCTACAACTTTCCCCAGACAGTGCCACTTGCTCTGCCTGTGGGGGACATTTCAGACTCAGGCTTTTTCAGATTTCTAGTTGATTGTGTATTTGCATGAGAAAAACAGGATCTGGACCTTACATTCTTATTTATTGATAAGAGTGCCAGATAAGGGGAAAAATTCTCTGCAGTTCTAGATCCATCTATCAAAAGATTAAGTTGACCTCACTTAGTATAATCCTCTCCTGTGGCTCCCCAAGCATTTCAATATGCTATCATGACATCACTTTAGGTTCCCTGTGTAGTTAGACTTTTGTCACTGTGACAAAAATAACTGAGAAAAGAGTTTTCACTCAGAGATTCAGGGATTTTAATCCGTTGTCACTAGGCCCCATCTCTGTGGGATCATGGCAAGTCAGAATGTCATAGAAAGACACAAAGTAATCAGTAATCTGCTTACTTCATGGCAGACAGGAGGAAGAGAGAAAGATAGAAATAGATAAATGGATGAATGGTAGATAGATGATAGATAGATAAATAGACAGACATAAAAATCATAAGGACAGTTACTTACAGGGCAGGGCAGACTGGTGGTACAGGGTGAGGAGGGGGAGAGAAGAGACAGGAGTGATGGGAAATGAATAGGGGCAAAGCACAATAATGCATACACATATAAGAACCCTTAAGAAACCCAGTGTTTGGTATGCTCATTAAAAAGCCATTAATTGAAAGGGAGAATCAGTATACCTATATTTAAGGGCTTGTTCCAATAATCAATTTCCTCTACCTAGGACCTACTTCCTAAAGGTTGCCCATTTCCTGGGAGCAACACAGATTTGCAACCAAGCTTTAGTCTAATGACTCTGGAAGACATCTGATATCAAAACAGTAACAACATTAACCTCCTCACTGATTTATACACACATGAATGGATAGAATACATAGGTATAGTTTTGGATTTATGGTGACTACTAAGTGTACTTTGAATGCCTTCTAGATATCAATTGAATTGATTTCAATTTGTGGACATTTCTTTTATTTTCATTGAAGAAAGCATTCCATTGCTTTTCCCCCCTCTACTACTACTCTTTAGAGCCCTCTGCTTAATTCACAACTCTTTGCCTTTCCTAATGTCCTCTCAATAGGTTTACAGAGGACTCATCCCTTTATGAACAATTCGTCACCCACCACCTTTTCTAGCTCAGGCCCTCATAAATTTTGTATTCATGGTAACAGTCAGTCTTCTTGGGTGTCTTACTTCAAGCGCCACAGATGGTCTGAGAACAAAATTTACCCATACTATTTTAAACTACAATTTCAGATGCTTCTCTTTTCATTTCCTGCCTGGCTGCCTTTCATTAGATTTCCAGTCTTTATCTCTCTCTTCTTCAGCATATTAGTGCTGTTAGAAAGGCTGTGGTTCAGCCTTTTTGACTGTGGAGAACAATTGAACTCTCAATTCTTCTTCCCATCTGTCAACCATCTTGCTACAAAGACGCTAATTGTCTTGGACAGGCCAACTTGTCAACATGCAATTGTAAAATATTTCATGTGAGCCTCTTTTTTTTGTGGCCCTTTTGTAAAATGTAGCAATTTGAAAGTTTGGTGTTGCATTCAAGTTCTACATGATCTGGCCCTAGAAGAGTCTAATACAGAACAAAACAAAACCAAACCAAAAAACCAAAACCAACAGTAGATTACCTTCACCTCCAATGGATTTGTGAAAGAACTGGCTGGGTTATGAATATTTATTGGCTTTATTCAGTGAAGACAAAAGTCTGGAGTGAGAGAGGCATGAGAGAGGGTGAAGGGCATGTGGGTGAATATGATCGTAGAACATTAGGTGCAGGTATGAAACTGCCATGAGGAAGCCCATTATTATGGATAATTAGTATATGCTAGTAATACTTAAAAAACCTAGTGTTTGAAAATTACCAGTGGAAAATTACTCTTCCATTCTTTTTCTGAGTCGCTGTTATATTAGCATTCAGGAGATGATTTGCATCGATCTCAAGTTCCATATGAACTGTGTCCGAGGGTTCCTTGCAGTCTCCACATCAGAGAAGCTCTGTGTGAGGGGCTAGCTTTGTGTTTCAGGGAGGCCTCCTATTTGACAAGCTGGAAATGTTTTGGATTAAAATGGAAGCACGTTGGCAGAATGATGTGGGGAAGCTTGCATAATGTATAATGCCTGTCAGCACCCTGCCTCGACCCAGCCAGGGCTTTCGAGTACCTCAATTTAATGAGTCCAATATACACCTATGGGTTTTTATAAGCTAACACCAAAGCAAGTAAAAGGAGTTGAAACACATGCTTTTTGACCAACTGTGATATTTCAGGTACTCACCCCTGAGATTTTCAATACCTATAAAATTTCCATTGGGAGTACTTTCTGGAAGTGGTAGTCTGTGCTTGAAGTCTGTGTTTCCACAGCCCTCTGCTCCTTCCCTCTGTTCTTCTCTAGTCTTGTTTTCTTATATTTTAGCCAGAAACTAAAGCCTTTTGCATAATATAAGGCCTCTTGATCCATATAGTTATTTAAATAAAAATATCTACCAAAGGGTCAGTAAATGGAATAATTAGAAGAACAAGGCTCTTGTAATAGGATTATGTGATTAACTGGAGCCTGAGAATAAACACATTTTGCTTATTGATGACAATATTTGGACCATTTTCCTAACCTTAGTAAATTCAAAATAGTAAGCATGATAAAACTTTTCTCTAGTTGCTAAGAATTCGGTTGCACTTTTGAGCTTCATATTCCTGAACATGAACTCTCATTGGATAACATTTATAGGGTGCCACAGATTATTCCATAAAGATCATGTAGTTTGCCCTTTAAAAAGGTGTGAGGAAGAATGTGCATCTTCCCTGACTGCAGGACAATGCAGCCTCATTCTATTCACTAAGAGTCAAGTTTAGATAGTTCTGTTCACTGAACCTTAGGAAACAGTGCTTCTCCCCTTCCTTTGTCCTTTGTAGAGAAAATGCTGAAAGAGACTGACAGTGATAGTAAGAAACAGGTTTGCTCAGATGTAGCTTAAGACACTGTAAAGCTGTCTTGAGCATTCAAGAATGTAGTGGGTTTCGTGTGTGCCAAAACCCTTCAGCTTATACCATCCCCACTCTAAGATCAGAAAGCTCAGGGATCCACAGAGTCAAAAGAAGCATAGCTCTAGCCAAAGAGAGTGACAGGAGGCACAGTACATATTGTATATCACCCCCTTTTAAAAGACACTTTTCAAGACATGAGATGAGAATTCCCTAGCCGGACTCTACTCTCATCATTACAGCATCGTTGGCACAGCGGTTCCCTGACATCTGTACCAAAGATGTTGCTGATTGCAGAACACACAATACGAGCAGTGCTTGTCAGCTGCTCTGGGTTAGTGCAGCTGATGTAATCACCAAAGTTTCATTCATAACAAGCACCCGTCTTATATGGCCCCTTAACCACTCGAATATGGATTTGTGCGGCGTGGGTCAAAGTTCAAGTGTGTATGCAGCACAAAGCAGTCCAGAATGTTCTGGTAGATATTTTATTTGCCAACAATGTTTCTTTCAGTTGTGTCCAATAAAAATAGTTTGAGTGGATGGATGGTGTGGAGAGACAAGGTTCTCATACCTATAGGTCTCTCTGATCTTTCATCCCCCTACCCCCTGAGATCTCTACTACACTTTTCATCAAAAGCAGCAGAGACACGCTTCTTTAGGATTGATTCTCATGCCTGCTTCCCTGCGATTGATGATGTGTGTTTTCCTGGTGTAGCCATGTGGATAGTGTAACTGATCTCTTCTTACTGGGCAGTTAATGAGTGCTTTCCTTTGCCTGGCAGCCTCCTCCTTCTCTTTTAAGCTTGACTCAGGCAACCCCTCTGCAAAGGTTATTTCTTGACACTCTCCTCCAACACTTCTGCCC
Source organism: Sigmodon hispidus (assembly GCA_004025045.1). Classification (NCBI taxonomy): domain Eukaryota; kingdom Metazoa; phylum Chordata; class Mammalia; order Rodentia; family Cricetidae; genus Sigmodon; species Sigmodon hispidus. The sequence continues at coordinate 25,849 of PVIH01014190.1, read as the reverse complement.
TCATAACATCCTGTGTTTAGAGCTGTCAGAACACTCACACTACATGAGACTGTGTGCTGGGTACCTGTCATCTTCTCTAATACATAAGCTTCTTTAGGGCAGGGACTGGATCTCTCTGTGTCTAACCTGCCTCCCACAATGGATAGCAAAGAAATATCTCAGAGTTTGGAGACAACTTTAGCCAGTGTGTAGGAGCTGATTTTTAAGTGTAAATAGTCTCAATATGCAATTATATTCAGTTGCATATGAAAAAAGATTTTCTTTTTACGTTCCTTTCCAACTGTTCAGCTAATGACAAGAAGAAATTCTGAGCTGGTGTTTGCATATCATTACTACGTTCCTATAGCTAGTAGTATTTTATTTAGAGATTAACTCCAAGGCTCAGGGCTTGAAATAGAGTTTTACAATATTGTTTGATTATCATTGTGATTAGCTGTTTATGTTATACATATGATAAATGTTGCTCTTTTTCATTTATGATTGCTCACTGCAGTTTCCTGTTAAAATAGAATTTATCTCAATAAAATATGAACTAAATTTTGAAAGAAAGAACATGTAAGTGATATATGAGGTCAGCTCCAGAGTCACAGCACCATGAAGCTGCATAATTTTGAATAGATCTGGACACTTCTCTTTCCTAACCCTTCAGCAGCTGAATGGAAATGATCAAAGAATACAGAGAAATGAGATCATTCAAAACACAGCACATAGACATTACAGTAACATTATAAAACCCATTGTTGCTATTATTGCCTTTCTGATAATGCTCAGTAAGAGCTGAATATGGCTTGCATCTTGGGCTTCCTTCCTTAACTCCTAGAACATTGCCTTGTAAAAAGAAACGGTACCATATCCCTCACGGGAGCACACTGAGGATTATAAAGATAATTCAAGCCTTTACTTTCCTACCTACTTAGGATCACAGGGATAAAATGAGGAACATTTATGAAGGATTAACATTAAAAGAGGGATTCAAAAGTATTGAGACACTCAAATACGTACATATTGTTGTGGAATTAGTTAGCATTCCTCCCTGAGATCAACTATAAGATAGAGAAGCATTATCTTCTAGTACCTTTCTCCTGCTCTCAGAGGACGACATTTGCTTGGCAGTCTCTGTGTGGGAAAGAATGAGAGGTGCCAGTGAAAGGGCAAGTACTTTGCTGAAGGCATAGGGTAGTGATGGCTGAGCAACCATAAAATTCACATAATAACATCCCAAGAGCTTTAAAACATTGTCTCTCAATCTTTATTAACATGCTTAACAGATTCTCCTGGTTCTATCCTTTGGCTATGCAACGTAAGAAGTTGATGACTTGATGGATTCCAATCCAACTTTTCTCCTTTGAAAATGCCCCACACTCTGTCCTTTGTTACACCCAGGTTATAGAGCGAAGTCACAAGGGCCTGAAGACAATGATCTGTAGGAACCTTATATTAACATGATGCAAGTATGTGAGAAATTATTTATGATCAAATAATTATTTTCCTTTTCACATCCTTCATTTTAAGATAAGCTAATTACTATCTGAGATCCTAGGAACCATGTACTAAAATAATTTGAGCCAACTGCCTAATACCTGAAATTTCTCATTGTGGTTTTCAGTGTGGAGTCCAGAAACATTCAGTCTGTCTTTTTATTTTCCTTCTCTTCACTTTCCTTGGTTTTGAGGGATTTGTAAGAAAGAATCTTGAAAGGTCTTAAGGTAGAAAAAACAAGGGAATGGAATGATTGAGCTGGAACAGGGATATCTTGATAGAGGGAGGCATCATGGGGTTAGTGAGAACTCTGGTGCCAGGGGAATTCCCAGGAATCAACAAGAATGACCACAGCTTAGATGACTAGCAGTAGCAGACAGGGTGCCTGAGCTGGTCTACCCTGGTAATCAGATTGGTGACTAGCCTATCTGACATCATGGAGCCTTTATCAGTAATTGATGGGAGCAGATGCAAAGGTCCACAGCCAAGCACCAGGCAGAGCTCTGGGAGTCCAGTCGAAGAGAGGGGAGAGGGATTGTGTGAATAAGGGATCCCGCAGGTTAAGATCATGATGGGAAATCTACAGAGACAAACTGAACCAAGCTAGTAGCTCACGAACTTTATATGGACATTTGCATGGGACTGGACTAGGCCCTCTGCATGGGGCTGGACAGTTGTGTAGCTTGGTCTGTTTAAGGGGCCCCTGGCAGTGGATCAGGATCTATCCCTGGTTCATGCTGGCTTTTTGGAGCCCATTACCTATGGAGGGACACTTTTCTCAGCCTTGATGCAGTGGGAAGAACCTGTACCTGTCTCTGCTGAATGTTTTGCTGACTCTCCATGGGTCTTTCCATGGAGAAACTCTCCAACTTTCTTGAGGAGAGGAAGGGGGTCAGTTGGGGGAGAGCAAAAGGAGGGAAGAGATGGGGATCTGTGGTTGATATGTAAAATGAATAAAAAAATTCTTAAAAATGATGTTGGTTCAGAAGGGATAGCAGAAATCTGGTGTTCACAACAGAAGTTTTCAAAAGAATGTCACCTCTTTTCTGTGGTAACTGTCAGAAGTTAGTAGCTTCAGAGAAACAAAGAACCCACCTCCAGTGCTTCCTTAATTTCTCCTTGAAGCAAAGCTTGTAGTTAAGAGCACTCCTAAGATTGTCTGTCTGTGTGTGATGTGTGTGTGATGTGTGTGTGTGTGTGTGTGTGTGTATGTGTGTGATGTGTGTATGTGTGTGTGATGTGTGTATGTGTGTGATATGTATATGTGTATGTGAGTGTGTGTGTGTGTAAGATAGAGTAGATATTCATAACTTTTCACTTCCATAGTATTCTAGAGCTAGAGAATAAATTGTCAGCTCCTTTTCCAGACAAATGTGCTGTATAACAAAAGGTGGAGAAAGGGAACACCGATACATTACATATATGAGCTCACTATATTCTCCAAAAGACATTTAAAAATTACCTATATTTCAGTATAAATATCTTAGCTACATTAAGTTGTATTTATAAAGATACAGCAGTTTTTATTTTTCTGTAATTCAGAGTCATCTCTGTTTGCCATCCAGATCACTATAGAAAAAAAACTTAAGAATTCGAGAGAAAGCATGTTCTCTTAGATGAAAGTATGTGCGTTTGAGGTTCTGTGAGACCTGGAAGCTGAGTACATCATGGTGCCATGGTCAGCAGGAAAGTGGTCAGAAGAATGTTTCCAGGGTCCATCAGGAAATGAACGGCAATACTTGGTAAAATATGATGATCTTCTTAAAACATTTGCATTCACTATCAAAAATGTTAAGATGATATTTTCACAGTCACTCTGTAAGTGTATGTGCTGAGGTAATTCCTAAAGCAGCAAGTTGATTGTACCACTAGCTGGCATCTCTTGGTTGGAGAGTTAGCAGTACCACACAGTGCTTAAACACCAAGGTTTGTTTTAAAACAGGCAAATAGCAGATCTTCTTAAATAGACCTATTCACGTGATTCAGTAAGAGTCCATGCTAAGCACTGAGGAAAAAAGCTTAGCCCTTACAGTTATTCCCATTTTCACATGTGTTTTAATTACAAACTACAATTCATTAAACAGTGCTTTGGTGACATAAGATTGATAATATTATTTATTAATTTCATGTAATATTTTTATTAATTTAATATTGATAATGAATAGTATGTAAGCTTATGTTTACTTCCAAACTACTAGTAAGTTCTTAGCAAAACAAAATGTAAGTAAGTCATTATAAGAGAATATTAACACACTTAAGAGATTTGTTTTGTCTTGGAAATCTCTTCAAATGAACATAATTGCATTCTGGGTAAAAAAGTTGACAGACAATTTGGGCACATGACAAAGTTTTAAAATCTGTTTAAAGGCACAGTGTATACTAATATAGCCATCACAATAATTAGCCTTTGGTTTATTTGCTTACTTCTATCAAAATTTATTATCATTTGTGTGGGTGAGAGTGTTAGGCTCACAAGTGGGGGCTAGAGGACACTTTGTAAAACCAGTTTTCTCCTTCCACCTTTATGTGAATTCTGGGGATCAAACTCAGGCCATCAGGCTTGTGGAAGGCACCTTTACCCACTGAGACATATCACTACTTAGGTAGCTTTTTATTTGCTTCTTTCTTTCTTTCTTTCTTTTATTTAGGAATTTTAAAAATTTGTTTTACATTCCAACCACAGAAACCCCTCTCATCCCTTCTTTTGATTCCCCCCAGCCTCCCCTCCCCCAACACTCCCCTCATCCCCTCCTCCAAAAAGGTAAAGCCTCTCATGGGGAGCCAGCAAGCCTGTGCAAGGGGTCCTTCCATAGGTAATGCGCTCCAAAAAGCCAGCTCATGTACCAGGGATGGATCCTGATCCTATTGCTAGGATCCCTTAAACAGACCAAACTGCACAACAGTGTCCCACATGCAGAGGGCCTAACTCAAACCCAAGCAGGTCCACACTGTTGATCTAAATAAAGTTCATAACTACCTATGAGCTTGGTTCAGTTGTCTCTGGAGATTTCCCCATCATAATCTTGATGACCACACCCTCTTTGTTCACATAATCCCTTTTTCCTCCTTCAACTGGATTCCCAGAGCTCTGCCTGGTGCTTGGCTGTGGATCTCTGTATCTGCTTCCATCAGTTACTGGATGAAAGCTCTGTGATGACAGTAGGGCATTAGCCAATCTGATTTCAGGTAGCTTTTTAACTAATTAATTCTTGTGTGTAGATATTCTGCTGAAACAAGGGAGACTTTCCTTTTTATATGTGGTATTCTTTTAAACTAGGTTTTTCTTGTTCTAAGTTTTCAATAGATATTACAAGCATACATACATCAATCAGGCAATTCATTTGGGAATTGGTTTCTAATTTTATGCAGTTATTGGACTAATTAGTAGTGTTTAGTCCTCTTGCAGCAGTGTAGAAAGATACCTCATCTTGACCAGTGCTAATTCTCATGTAATATGCATTTTTATATCCTTTGCTTGTCTTTCCTAGAGAATAGACACTATGGAGAGAAGGCCTTGATTTCCAACAGGCTAAGGTTACTATATCCATGAAAACCATAAGCCAGAATCTCTCTTCTTATGGAGGTATTTAGATTTCATATGGAAGATAACTCAGTTATCAATCTCATTTTGCCCATAGAACTCTGAGTTGTGAAAGGTGTTAAACTCAACACTAAATATACGAGCATCTGTGAAGGCCTTGAGATAGGTGGTTTTTGTTGTTGCTTCTTTAAAAAAGGGAGGGGTCTTTTGTCTCACTGCTTCACAGGGCTCAGTCCCTTTGGGTGGTTCCATGCCCTTTCGGAGATTGTTATGGCATCATGAGCATGAAGTGGGGGCTATTGCTCACTTCCTGGTGACAAGTAAGAGAGAGAATGAAGAGATCAAGGATGATACATATACAGAGACCTGCCTGCCAATGACCTACTTCATCCAGCTAGACCACACCTCCTAAGGTCTTTAGAACCTCTCCAGATAGGGTCATCATCTGGTGACAAGCTGTTGAAATCATGAACTTGTGGGGAATATTTTATACTCAAGCCAAAATGTTATATGTCTGTCCCCAAAGGATAAAACTGATTTCTTTTCTTTTCTCTATTGTGTGTTTGTGTATATGTGTGCTTTGTATGTGCACAGTCATACAGGAGCCAGATTTCCACTATCATTAGGGTTCTGGGGATCCAACCTAGGATTTTAGTAAATACCTTTGTCTCCTGAGTAATCATCAGCCGCCATATTGGATCAGATTTCTCTTCTATATCATGCTGTTTACTTTCATAATGAAATAAAGAAGCTGCTCTTCCTGTAAGCGGTCTGAGGTGACCTGCGAAGATGGTTCGTTACTCTCTTAACCCAGAAAACCCTACAAAATCATGCAAATCAAGAGGATCAAATCTTCGGGTTCACTTTAAGAACACCCATGAAACTGCCCAAGCCATCAAGGGTATGCATATCTGAAAAGCCACCAAATATCTGAAAGATGTTACTTTAAAGAAGCAATGTGTGCCATTCCGGCGGTATAATGGTGGAGTTGGTAGGTGCGCCCAGGCTAAACAGTGGGGCTGGACACAGGGTCGGTGGCCAAAAAAGAGTGCTGAATTTTTACTGCACATGCTTAAAAATGCCGAGTGTAATGCTGAACTTAAGGGTTTAGATGTGGATTCTCTAGTCATTGAACACATCCAGGAGAACAAAGCACCCAAGATGCGCAGGAGGACTTACAGAGCTCATGGCCGGATTAACCCCTACATGAGTTCCCCCTGCCACATTGAGATGATCCTCACTGAAAAGGAACAGATTGTTCCAAAGCCAGAAGAGGAGGTTGCACAGAAGAAGAAGATATCCCAGAAGAAACTGAAGAAACAAAAGCTTATGGCACGAGAATAAATTCAGCATAAAATAAATGCAGATAA
>PVIH01014190.1:0-19359 GCA_004025045.1 Sigmodon hispidus | reverse complement strand
ATCTCAGATTGCTTGTTATTAACCTTAATGGGAAAGTTGTGGTAATCTATTGTATATTTAATAAAATTGGTCTGGGATATCAAAAAAAAAATAAAGAAGCTGAAGGATAGCTGGGTGGTGGGGGCACATGCCTTTAATCTCAAAACTCTGGAGGCACAGTCAGGTAGATCTCTGTGAGTCTGAGGACAGCCTGGTCTACAGAGTGAGTTCCAAGAGCCTACACAGAGAAACTCTGCCTTGACAAAACTCACCCATTCACCCACCCAACCAAACACTGAATGTTTGGGCTTCTTGAGCTAGAGTGCCTGTCAGAAACTCAATTGTAAAGAAGATGCCAGGTCATTTGCTTTGCAGAATAAAATCAGGGTTTGCTTATGTTAAATTAACAGTAAGTTATCTCTACATCCTAAGATTGTCATAGAATCCCCTCAATTCCATCCTAAGGATGCTGAGCATTATTCTAATCTACCTTTTCACTTTTCTTTTATCATCTTTACTCTCTCCCAGTTACCCACATTTGATGTTTTTTCTTTCTGTGTAAAAAAAAAAGAATACCTTTCCCCAAATGGTTCTGTTTTGATTCTAGCTCTTATACTCCCTTGTGATGAGGGAGCACTTCAGCTGGACGCATGAGAAGAAGGACCCCATAATTCTATAGCTTCCTCTACACCAGATTTCAGAATCTTTTATCTTGTCAACCTCTGTAAAACATCAATTTCAGTGCATTGTCCTCTTGTCATAATCAAAAACATTTATAGCTTTTCATGAACCATCAGCGTAGGTGTGTTAGCAATAGGTAAGAATTAGTGAGTGATGGGGCTGGGGAAATGGCTCAGGGGTTAAGAGCACTGGCTGTTCTTCCGGAGGTCCTGAGTTCGATTCACAGCATCCACATGACTGCTCACAACTGTCTGTAATTTCAAGATCTGACACCTTTACACAGTTATACATGCAAGCAAAACACCAATTCACATAAAATAAATATTAAAAAAAGAATTAGTGAAATGATAAAAACTTCAGCGTAAAATTATGTAAATCAAGGTCTTTTAAATAATTGTTTCAGTGTTTCTGCAACAACACCCAAACAGCCCCTTATTGGACCTTAGTATTATTAATATAACATAATAATGGAATTCTGTTTTTGGTCTATATCCTGCTGAAGACTTTCCAGAGCTAGTATTTTTATCAGTGTGCAATGAAAAACACTCCTGGCATGTGGGCTGGAACTTTATCCTGACAAAAAGTGCATCGCTATTATCCCACTGCCTGACAGGAGGGTCCCTGGGGCTTGCTGGCCAGCCAGTTTAGCTGAATTGGTGAGTTCTGAGTTCAGTGAGAGATTCTGCCTCAAAGAACAAGTTGGAAAGGGATCGAAGAAGACACCTGATGTCAACCTACTGTCTCCACATACATGGGCACATTAGAAAACACAGCACATCTACACACATGGGTACACATACACACAAATGCGCACATACATACAAATTGTTAACACACACACGTACACACTGTTTTCTTGAAACATACTCATCTTCTGAGTCTTTCCACATTTATTTCATATGTTCATTAAAGATTTTAAAGTCTCTTAGTAACTACAAAGAAAGTTTCATTCAAATGCAAATTGATATAGGATTTGAGTAACTAAAATTTACACTGACTTGTGAACTACTAGCCTCCATGTCTTTCTACAAACCAGCAATCCTCTGCTCTTTACCCAGAGGCCTTGAAGCCAGTTTCTTTTTTGAGCAAGTATAATTCAAATTGGATCTGTTGTTCACCATTTTTTCTCTGTTTACATCTTAAATCAGCAGATTGACTCAATATATCATTGATAACACATTCACCACCTTTGCCTGCTATCTCCTAGCTTTTGGATAGTGTGTGGAATTGAAATAATTATAATGCTGTCTGTTTTGTCATAGATTAAAAACATATGATTTGAAACAAACATACCTTTAAAAAGAAAGACAACATTTGGAACTTGTTATCTTTGTATGCATAGTTTTTTTTTTTTTTCTCTAAAGACAATTGTATGGGATTCAAATGCTCTGACTGACCTAGGAGACAGCAGTAAGAGGCTTAATTCTTTTCTTTCCTCACACAGCTTTCCTGGCCAGAGCTTAACTGAGTTCATGGGAAAACAAATGACCTCATAGATGGAGCCGCTCCACATTAGGAAGTGCAATACAAGTTATGAGATGCAGTCACAGGGTGAGGGTGGGGTAAAATTTGTTTGCATTTGCATGGAGGAAAACCTTTGTCTCTAAGGTGCAATGGAATTGGTTACCCTTTATCTTGGTCCTAGGGGCAAATGCTGCTCTCCTCTCTCTCTCTCTCTCTCTCTCTCTCTCTCTCTCTCTCTCTCTCTCTCTCTCTCCCCTCTTTTTCTGATTTTGGCAGGGTCTTTAGGTCATGCTGGAGGCTATCAGGTGAGTATGATTTTGGCCCCCTTCTGATTCCAGGAAGCAGAGTTTCCTGGTGCCTGGCTCTCTCAGAACATGTGCTCCTGTAGTTTCCCTCATTGGCATTTAGCCATTTGTTTGTGTCAAACTGATGTATGCTGTTTCTGGTATAGCTAGAGGAATTCAGCACGAGTGTGGCCAGCACACCTTCTTCATCTTTCTTGTGTGTATTCAGGAAGCCTATTGGCAAAGGGGGAGAGATGGAAACCATGCTTCGCTTCTTGAACTGTGGTTCTTTACCTTCCTGATGCTGCAACCCTTTAATACCGTTTCTCATGTGGTGACCAGCAACCATAAAGTTATTTTGTTGCTACTTTATAAACCGTAAGATGCTACTGTTATGAATTATAATGCAAATATCTGATATGCAAACACAGGGGGCTCTCAATTCATAGGTTGATAAACACTGTTTTAGAGGAAGGTTTGTTCAATGAAAGGATTCAGAATCAAGAAAGAGAAGTCTCAGCAAGTCTCTGGATTGTTAGGATATCTGGTCAACCTAGATACTTAGTTCTTTCCCCTAGTCTTGTCAAGGTGCTCTCTAGTGGCCTGGATGGTGGTGCTCCTACCTGAATTCTCTTAACATCTAGGGGTTTGAAGTTTCTTTCAAACATCATTTTCCTGATATTCATCCTATTTCAGCTTCAGGCCTACCTGGCTGCTTTTTATCTCTTAAACATAATCTTTTGTCCTAGAACAGTTTTGGGTTTATAGCAAGATTGAACAGAACATACAGAAACTCCTTATATAACTCTTTTTTGTATTGCCTTTGCAATCATCTTTGTCTAGTGTCAATTAATTGTATGTATGAGAGTCTATGCCTAGTCTCCTGTTTTGTTTTAGAGAACTATATATCTGGACTATTGCTGCTATGAAACTGTTTTGTGGTGTTCTCGTTTTGGGTTTTTCTTTTTCTATTTTTTTTGATGGTCTCACTATGCAGACCAGACTGGCCTCAGCTCAGAGAGATCCACCTGCCTCTGTCTCTCAGGTGCTGAGATTAAAAAAATCAAGCCGCTATGTCCAACCTGAAATTGTCCTGGTTGATATAGCTTTATTAAATCTTAAATTTAAGAAGTGTTGATGCTTTAACATGACTTTTTTTATTCCTAAAAATTGTATTGACTACTTTGGATATTTTGCCTTGCCACAGAAACTTTAAAACCAATTTGTTGGAGTCCACAAAATATCTGAAAAAGATTTTGATTAGGGGGAAGAATCATGAGGCCTCAGTCCTACACAAAGAGCTACAGGTGACTGAGGGCTGCTCAGAGCCGGAGAAACAGTCTTCTCCAGGGAAGAACATACCAACTGGATAGCCAATAGTAAATAATTAGTCCTGAGCACATACAGGTAATAGAATACAGACTGAGAAAGTTTTACATTTATATACAAACACATATACACACACACATATATATGCATGGAATAACAATTAGTGTAAAAAGAGGATTTGAAAAAGAATGAGGAGGGGTATATGAGAAGGCTTGGAGGGAGGAAAGGGAAGAGAGAAATGATGTAATTATATTACAGTCTCAAAAATCAAAGGGAAACAAGACTAAGTCACATCCCCAGCTAGCCATATACAGAGCTCTTTTTAAGTCATAGGCATTGAATTGGTGCCCCTGAGGCTCACTCCATGCACTTACCTCAGGTACCTTCCTCCTATGGGGGATTTGTTTGGATGAATGAATTAGCTCTCAGCTAGGTGGATGTCTCAGTTAAAAAACATCTTATTTAATTTTTTTTTGAGACAATGTCTCACTTAGACCAGGTTGAGCTTAAATTTCTGTGTTGCTGAGATATTCTGAACTTCTGATTCTTTTGCCTCCAAGAGTGCTGGAATTACAAGCCTCCATCATCATGCCCAGTATTGTGTTCTGCTGAGGATCAAACTCAGAGCTTTGTGCATGCTGGGTAGGCACTGAGTCAGCTACATCTTCAGGAATGAACAGTGATTTCTGAAGCATACTTTTCACCTTGGGTTTCACTGTAAGTTATAGGAATATTTTATTATGGTGTGTGACTTTAAGTGGATTCTATAGCTATCATATGCTTTTTAATAAACACATTAATGTATATATTTTATATATAGAAAAGCTATTAATGACCTCTTGTCAATCATCTACTGTATTATGGTTTTTTATTTTCAGTAAAGAAAAACATGGATTTGTCTGAATAAATTCTCTCTCATCATTAGAAATCTACTCATAAGCAGGTAATATGACACTGCTTAATAGGGGGCCCCCAATAGCCAATATATGGTAAGTGGTGATGGCAAGTCTGAGAAAGTCACACTGAGTGGCCATACTATCATGACATACACTGGCAGGGATCATGGATCTTTTAAGATGAGACAAAAAGTACAAGATAATGTCAAATTAGGAGACAGCATTATTGTGAGGACCAGGTGAATCAGAACTGTGTTCATGAAGCATGTGGACATGGCCTGGGAAAAGTTAGAGAGGCCTCTGATGCTCATTTAAAGCTTTTGGTTGTTCTTTTTGTGGGGCTTCAGTTCAGGTCCCTAATGACCTTTTACTGTCTGCAGTTAGTTTCAATCACTCTGTCTTCTCTCCTGTAAGATTGGGGCAATAATGTTCTGGCTTGGTAAGAAGTTGTCTCTGTCAGTCAGGGCTAAGCTGATGAGTGTCTGTAAACACACACGTGATGTTTAAGCTTCATGCATAGCTCACTCAGTGCTTGCCCCACTGTGGCTAACTAAGGCATGCTTTAGATGGTTTAGCACATTTTTTTCCCTCCTAAGCTGGTTGCTTTCCTTCTTCCCTTTCTCACAATTCTGTGATTCACCCAACAGTCATGTTATTTGAGAGAGCAAGGTGCAGACTTCCAGTTCTTTGGAAGTGGCCAAACATAGACAGTTTCATAAGTGAGATGTGGAAGTGGTTGTATCACTCAATCTCATATTCAATTGGATGAATCATATTACAGGGCCACATCTGACACAGTGAAGCTATGAAATGGTTATTAACTGGGGCGTGTGAAACATTGATGCTGCTGACAAATTGAGAACGTTCAAACACCAGATGTAATAACAGATAGAAGAGTGTTTTTTTTTTTATTACTATGAATTCTTAGTTTAGTTCTAGGCTCATAAACAGTCTTTCACATATTTACTTATTTATTCACACCACAATTATGGTAATGGTTAGTTTTTTGTCTATTTGATACAAGCTAGCACCATCTGGAAATAGGGAACCTCAGCTGAGAAGCAGCCTTCATCAGATTAGCCCATAGGCAAGTCTTCAGGGATATTTTCTTGATTAGTGATTTATCAGAGAAGGCCCAGCCCACTATGGATAGTGGTACATAGGTCTTGGGGTGTATAAAAAAAGCAGGCTGAGCAAGCCAGAGATGACAGTAGTAATAAACATTCCTCCATGGCCTCTGCTTCAGTTCCTACTTCCAGGTTTCTGCCCTGCTGGAGTTCCTGTCTTGGTTTCCATCAGTGATAGACCCTGATCATAACATGTAAGCCCCTCCTTTGCAAGTTGGCTTTGGTCACAGTCTTTATCACAGCAGTAGGAAGCAAAGAGTACTTACTGAATGAGCATCCACTGTGCGTTGATCGTTATACTTGACCTGATAACTAAAATGTAGGTGATTTTGGTTATTTTTCTTTCTTTTTGTTTGGCAGTAAGAGAAAAACTCAAAAATTCAAAAACACATATGTATTTCATTGCATCATGACCTGTAATTAAAAGCAGAACTTTGTTTCCTTAGTGTCGGTCTTGCACATCTTCCAGACCTTCTTCCCGATTCCTTAGAGTTCTGACTGGTTCTCAGCCCTTTCTGTTTGTTAGCAGTCTATTTGCTCACAAACCAGGTGTTCCTAAAACTCATCAGTGAGGGAGACACTCCATTCAACATGTCCCATAAAAGGAGTTACGTTTTAAAAGAACATTTTATTTTTGTTATTTGACAAATTTGTACATGTAGATAATATATTCTGATTACAATCTTGTCCCTCTTATCCCCTGTCCTCTCAAATTGCTACCAATCCCTTTCCAAAATTTATATTTTTTGGGTTTTTTTTGTTATTGTTGGTTTTACTAGAGATTTTGGCAAATCCACTAAGTACTTCATTTCGTGCTGTGTAGACGAGGCCTTTACTTCTTGGAGTAATAGATCTTATGGGACCAATTTAGTTTTATCCAAGAGAGCAAATTTCCTAGCTCTGAATAAGATCTGATTTTCATTAGATGGGCTGGCTACAGGGTTAGTTCATGAAAACAATGTCCAGAAGCTTGCGACTCAATTTGAATTTAGCTTCTTCTCATCCACCTGCATCCCTGTGGTGCCTGAGTGAGAAAGTGTGCTGGGAAGCTTCAGTACAGGCTGAAAGCTTGGTTCTCTACAGACAAAAATGAAAGGATACTTGAGCTACATCTGTCCTTAGAAGAATAAATAAGGCTCAGTATTGCACTCCAACTAGCTGGCTGCTGCTGACTCTACTCTGAATCATCTCTCTGGTACCTTTCTTTTCTTTTCTCTTGTCATTGGTATGTTCATGTATGCTGCATGGGGTGTGTGCATGCATACATGTGTGTGTGTGTGTGTGTGTGTGTGTGTGTGTGTGTGTGTGAGAGAGAGAGAGAGAGAGAGAGAGAGAGAGAGAGAGAGAGAGGACATTTTTGCAGAATTGGATTTCTCCTTCCACTTTTATGTGGTTTCTGTAAATGGAACTTGGGTTGCCAAGGTCTGGTGGCAAGTATCTCCCTCTACCCACTGAGCCATCTCAGTAGCCCTGTATTATAATTTGTCAAGTAATATCACTTTTGGATGAATGGAATAAATGAGGGGAAGAAGGACAGAAGAGACTCTCCTTGGGGTGAGTTGTATGGGGAAATGTTCTAAATCATATTTTAATTAGCCATGGTGGGGCAAGTACTAAATGAACTACGCACTGGGCTCATGACACCCTGAAGTAGCAAGAAGGTTTGGGGGAATAGCTTAAATTTTGTCCAAAGAAAGCCACTATATAACACATCTGTTGACAGTTAGCAGATCTTCAACATGTCTAAGAGACTGAAAAGTTTGTATATTTAAGGAATATTATTTTGGAATCTCTACTTTTTAATGAATTCAGCTGTAGAAAGGAAAACATTGAAAATGAAGCTTCCAGATTTCCTCACAAAGTCTTCTAGAATGATTCTAATAATAATAATAAAAATCCTAATGGCTTTCATAAAGGAAGCCCATCAGCCTTGGATTACTTGGCACATGCTTCAGCTGAGGAATGGGGTGAGTCCAGGAGTATGCTTTAGTAATTGTACACTCAGCACTGTTGAGCTTTGGTGAGTCTCAGCTCTATATCATATATTTTCTCATGAAGGGTAATGATCTTCCAGGCTCAACTTACAAAAACTGGAGTTGGGGCGAAATGTGTAATAATAGGAAATAGGAGTTGACGACTCCAGAGTATTTTAATTAGCCATGGCAGGGAAGGCTGGTCCACTGGAGCAGTGACACACACAGAAGCCGTTGTTATAGACGTTGGTGCTGCCCTTTTCCCATGGGGAATTTTGGACACTGGGAATTTGGACACTGGCTTCCAATGAGCCAGATGTGTTTGTTATTAACTCTGTCTGCATGTTAAGACTCTCTAAAAGAAGTTTCCAAATGTAGCAGCTCTCAGATTTTTGATTTAATTGATCTGTGTTGGGACCCGCTCACACGTATTTAAAAAATTGTTCTTAGATAATTATTGTGCTGCCAATGTTAAAAACCAAGCAGAAAGCCCTAGAGACAGTCACACACTCGAAAATTAGATATGACAAATCACACTGTGTGCTATTTAGGGCCCATTTAACTCTTCTCTGATGCTTTGAGTCACTTTTAAAAAATGGTTTAATTGGCTGCTGTTAGTCACTGGCATGCAATATAAATTGTGGTATATGCTTAAATATAATATATGGGAGTTCAGTGATTCTATGGTGAAAATGTCCAAACCACATCCCTGTCTAACCCTTTCTTGGCCCACAAGTCCTATTTTTTTTAGATTGAGTGTATGGCACTCTATCTGATATCATTATGCAAATCATATTTTGTGAAGAATGCCGGGAAGGGCTTGTGCTCAGTGATAAACCAGCTTTGTGAATAGTTCTGTACCTTTTTGAAATAGAACTTTAACATACATCACTTTGTAGGACACAGGTTCATCCATTGCGATCATTGCATTGTCAAATGAGCATATCTTAGAATAGGTTCCACGGTGGTCACTTTTTTAACTTGGGAAAACTTCAGAATTAGTCTGCATTTATTTAAGTCAGGAACTGATTTAGGTGATGGGCTTGCAGGAATTTCATGTCTGAAATGGCTTGGTCATTGGGTCTAGATTTCCTCCGAAAAGTCAGTGATCATGTAGCTGATTCCCACAGCCAGAAGTGGAGTAGCAAGGATTTACCTTTCTACCTGGAAACCCAAAACTGGACAAAGTATGAGAAACATCAAGACTCGAGCACCAGTAAGGAAAGATTGTATGTCCTGTATTCTAGCTTACAGAGGGAGTGCCTGTGGCCCTGAGCTTTGGAGAGTGAGAAAATGAAGCAGAAATTTACGGGGGTCAAGTCACTGGAGTTCTCAGGGGGTGAAGCTGCAGCAAAGAGAGAACTATAGACGCACACGAATTGAGTTCTTCAAAGACTTTTCTTTGAGATTTCATTCTTTTACAAACTGCCCAAGGAAGACAGGAGAGTGTATGGGCTAGTGAATGGACCATTTCCCTAAATCAAAGGGAATTAATTCAGCTGGGGATCATGGAAAACCATGAATATTTTTGGATACTTCTGGTCATGGTGGGAAACCTCCTTCCTTCCTTCCTTTCTTTCTTCCTTTCTTTCTTCCTTTCTTTCTTTCTTTCTTTCTTTCTTTCTTTCTTTCTTTCTTTCTTTCTTTTTTAGATTTATTATATATACAGAAGACAGAAGAGGGTACCAGATATCACCATAGATGGTTGTGAGACTCCATGTGGTTGCTGGGAATTGAACTCAGGACCTCTGGAAGAACAGTTAGTGCTCTTAGCCTCTGAACCATCTCTCCAGCCCAGGAAACTTTATTTCTATTGTATGATCTAGAAGACTGAAAACTTGTCTGCAAGAAGTATAAGCTCTAGAATAAATGCCAGTCTGTCTAAGAAAATCTTAGAATCATTACATTTTTTTCAAATGTTCCTGCCATCTTAAGGAGGATGTGAATTTCAGAAAGATCCCTAGGAGGGACCTAAGGTGGTACTAGATTGGAGGTGTGAGAATAACTAAGAGGTGATTCTGCCACATGCTCCATTGGGAAAATCATCTGGTGGAGATGGTTATGCCAGTTTTTTTTCTCTAGTCCTAAAAAACACATTCTTTCATCAATAGATCTTCCGTGCTGTATTTTTGTGTCATTGATCACTTCATGATCAAAGCCAGCCTTTAATACTATCTTAAGCATTTATGCCAGTTGAGGTAGCATTTTTCATTGACCTTATCAAGCTGGATGGCTTTAAATGATTACTGGTTTTTTTTTTTGTTGTTGTTGGTTTTTTTTTTTTTTTTTTGACAAGAATAGGCTTTGGGAGTCTTCTCAAGATTCTTTTTTTTCTTTTGGTAAAATTTATTTATTTTCATTTTCTGTGCATACATGTCTTTCCTGCATCTGTATATGTACACTGTATACATGTGTGCTGCTGAAGGAGTCTAGACCAGGGTGCCATGTCCCCTTACTCCTGGAGCTATAGACAACTGTAAGCTGTCAGGTGGGTGCTGGGAACCTAACTCTCGTCCTCTGTAAGAGCAGTAAGTGCTCTTAGCAGCTGAGCCATCCATTGCTCAGCCCCTCTCAGGGTTCTTCAGAGAGGCTGGTTCTGAATGATTTATTAGAAGCAATTATTGTGATAGGTAGATTTTACAGAATGAGGAGCTCATCAAGACAGGACACTGGGTTGGAGATGTTTCATGTAAGAGCATGGGCCTGTGTCTGAAGAGAGACTGGAGAGGAAGACTATCACTTAACAATTTCCTCCTTTGTCTCCACAGTTAAAATCTGAACAGAAGCCAAATTGTTACATTATTTTAGCAAAAGCACCTGAATTATCATTGTTACTTTGAAGCTTTTCCCAACTGTTTGAACGTAAAGATTACCAAGAACAAACCTAGAAGTTAATTGCCTGATTCTGAGTGTGCCAGCATGTGCCAACTGTCCAGGCCATAGCTCTGGGCTGATGTCAACTTGGAGTAGAGACTAAGAACAAAGACTTTCTTCCCACAATCTGCAGCTGGTCCTCCTGGACCCACCAAAGCCAAATTCAAGGAGGTCTTAGGGAATGTGTCTCTAATATTGGCCTGAGTGAGGAGTCTTTGAAGTTGCTGAGTATTTTCCTGTTTTTTCTACTTCATGGAGGTCCAGAATGAGACACTGGCTCCCCACAAAGAAGCAGGTAGAAGGAGAAGCCCGAAGAATGCACACATAAGGAGCAGTAGCTTTTTTCTTCACTGAGGGATCAGTCTTGGGACAGACACCTGAAGCTGTCCTGATGTTGGGGTAAATTAGTAAATTTCACCAATCTGAAAATGTTATCCCGGGCTGTAATGACATATTTATTCTTTAGATTTCTTTCTTAAGACATTAAAAAAAAGCCTCTGCACATGACCCTTTTTTATTAGTTTGTTTTTCTCTTTTTGACTTTCCTTTTTTATTTATTCTTTGTGTCTTTCACATCATGCTTCTCGATCCCATCCATTTTCCATACCTTTTCATTGACCCTCTGCCCCAGCATGCCCCCCATAAAAAATAAATAAAATTTAAAATAAAAAAGGAAAAAAGAAAAAAAAGAGAAGGAAAATCTTTTCCTGGAAGCTGCAGTGTGACACAGTGATTCACGCAGCAAACCCCTTTGTCCATATACTTTTACATGCAGGGTCCATAGCAAACAATGATTGGTTTGGTTTGAGGCCCCTGGTTTCTGTTACACTGGGCTCTCCCTGGGACTCTTTCTGGATATCGCACCGTTGCTCTGTCATGGAGATCCCGTAGCCCTGGGATCTGCAGGACTTCCCCCCTTCCCCACCTGTGTTCCTGTGGATCACAGATGAGGTGGATGTTGGTGGGCCAACACTTAACCCTGATTCTGGGTCTGGCTAGTTGCAGCATTGGTCAACCTGCCAGCTCTCCCTGTCTTCTTCACTAGGGTGAGCTCTCCAGCATTGCCCGGGCCAGTTCACCCCTTGCAGCAATGAGCAAGAGGTGGGTTCACTTCTTCTACTTTGGTATCCTCAGGGTTGGCAGGGATGGCTCTCCCACTCTGAGGACCTGAGTGAGTGGTGGAGGAGGGTTTTTTTTTCCCCTGCTCATGCTGCCACATGACAGCTGAGTAATTGGGACAGGTCTCCCATTACCTCAGGTGTTGACGGAGGTTGGGTGATTTCTCCCCTGCCCATGCCACCACTTGATAGATGAGTTTTTGGGATAGCTTTCCCATATGCCTTAGGCATTGATGAGAAGACTTTCTCCTTCACCTGTGCTGCCATATGTGAGATGAGGGATGGGGTCAGTTCACTGGGCCTGTTCCTCCTGGTGCTGCAGCTGGTGAGGGGTTACAGTTTGTTTTTCTTAAAGAAAACACAGAGAGCTGTCCTGAGCTTGTGGGGGCTCGCAGACTCTAGACTGACAGCTGGAGAGCCTGAATGTACATGAGGGTAACAGTTGTGTAACTTGATCTATTTGTGGGGCCACTAACAGTTCCTTGCTCATGGGCTGGTATTTTAGAACCCATTTCCTATGATTGGGAGGGGCTTGGTCCTGTCTTAGCCTGATATACCATGCTTTGATGACCCCCAATGGGAGGCCTTACCCTTTTTGAGGAGTACATGGCAGCGGGTGGCAGTGGAAAAGATGTATTTGGGAAGGAGAGGGAATGGAAAGAGAGGAAGAGAGGAGTGTGGTTGGTATCTAAAGTAAATAAATAAAAAGAAAAACACCAAAGCCAGCAGATATACTTACAGATTAAGGGCAGTTTGAAGAACACTTGAGTTGTTTTTTTTTTTTTAAAATCTCCACTCCGAGTTGCATCCATGGGCCAATAGCTTTCTCTCAGGTACACAGTGGCTCATTGAAGATGATTTGAATGCTGTCTTACGACTCACTCTCATCATTCCCTGAGACCACACTATAGCTCACTCTCTGGGCAGTATACTCTGATCACAATTTCTGTGCCACCCCATCTCTGCTTGTTACCACACTGAGCGCTGGATGGTTTCTGTGAGCTTGTTACAGGACAGTTACTCTGAAGTTAACTTGGGATAAAGGGTTAATGAGGCAGGACAGTCTAAAGCAATGGTCAGCAAGCTGTTCTGGAAGGGTCCGATGAGTATTTTATACTTTGTGAACTACATGTTCTCTGCCGCACCCATAGACCTCTGTCAATCATTTGTGTATCATTATGTTACAGAACACAGGAGACATTGAAATGTAAATTTTGTACAGTTTTACTTACCACTAAAGGCTTGTTTGTTTTTCATTTTAACTGTTTACAAATGTGAAAACCATTCTTAGCTCAACAGCCATATGGAAATAAGCCCAGCAGGATGGATTTAGTTTGGGGTCATGGTTTGCTGAAAGAAGTGTACAATATAAGCTCATATTTTTTAATGTATATACTGAGATATTAAATTGGCTTAACATCATTTTTGTTGTGCTTTATGTTGTGGTCAGGCAGTCACAGAGGCCAGGCCTATCCATGAGAAGAGGCTGGACTTCATGTTTTCTATAGGAAGTGTTTCAAAGACTGTATAGCTATGAAGTATTATGTTTGAGAGTCGATATGAGTGATTGGCTGTATATGACACACTTCCAAAATCCTTACCTATAGTCATGCTCACTGTGAACCATGGATTAACTCTCCTAGGGGCAAGTTTGAACTCTTGTCTATTGTCTAAACTATAGCATGTAAGTTAGAGCTGGCTTGATATTCTTGTAATGAAGTTTTATTGAAACTGTCATGTTCTATCTAATATGTGGTATATGGATGGTTTTGTATTACAATATCAGGGTTGAATAATTTTGACAGATGATATGGCTTATAAAACATGGCATATTTACTTCCTAACCCCTCATAGGAAAGTCTACTAACCCCTTCTCAGAGAGACTTGAGTCCCCCACCATAGGAGCAAGTATAGTCAGCTCACAGTTTGGTCTAATGCTATGACTGATATTGACGACATACCCATCATTGAAGGTAATGTGCTTCTCTGGCTTTGATAACAGTCCTTGAAAAGTATGCAGGTTGTATATTCTGCCATTGAATCATCCAACATTCTGGGGGGATGGAATCTCCCAGGAAGCTGAGTGTGGTTGTTCTTGGCAACCCTTGCCTGGATCTTGGAAGGGAATTATGTTTCCCTTTCACCTTCTGCCTCCGCACCTTCCAGTTTCTGAAAACACAGTCACGGATGTCAGAACCTGGATGTGCATTTGTAGCCTGAATAACTCAAAGCCAAACTGTTCTGGACCTTTCTGTGGACCTTTTGGTTTATTATTTCTTCTTCTTCTTCTTCTTCTTCTTCTTCTTCTTCTTCTTCTTCTTCTTCTTCCTCCTCCTCCTCCTCCTCCTCCTCCTCCTCCTCCTGCTTCTTGGTAGAGGAATGTCTCAAACCTTTTCAGAACAAAGCACTAAACACTGGTTTTATATATTGATTTTATTTTTGAACTCATGTCTAGATTTTTGGTATTGCTGGCATACCAACTTGTAGAATAAATAAAAATGAAGTTTGAAGTTGTACTTTTTCGTCATTTGAAATTGATACTTGGACTTCTCTTTCTCCTTTACCTTTCTTTTCTTCCTCTTGGAAGTAATACTTTAGGTGAGTGCTTTTAGGTAAGGTATACTGAAAATTCACCTGAACAAGCCTTGCTAACAAGTGACTCATCAAAAGGCCTGATGTTTCAGTCGTGGAAGATGAATAGACCCTGGAGCTCTACTGTATAGCACCACAGGTATATACCATGGTTAACAGGTCTGTATTGTTTACTTAAAAATCTGCTAAGAGGGCAGAGCTTGTGTTAAATGCCTCCCTCCCTGATCATGTGTACGCAGATACACTTGTGTGCTGAGGCCAGAGGCCAGTCTCAACTCTCAACTTTCTTTCTTTCTTTCTTTCTTTTTTTTTTTTTTTTTTTTTTTTTTTTTTTTTTTTTTTTTTTTTTTTTTTTTTTTTTTTTTTTTTTTTTTTTTTTTTTTTTTTTTTTTTTTTTTTTTTTTTTTTTTTTTTTTTTTTTGGAGGAGGAGGCTTTCATTGGCCTGGGACATGCTAGATAATCTAGGCTGACTGGCCAGGGAGCCCTGGGGTATGCTTGTCTTTGCTTCCCCA
The DNA here is from genome assembly GCA_004025045.1 of Sigmodon hispidus. Taxonomy (NCBI): domain Eukaryota; kingdom Metazoa; phylum Chordata; class Mammalia; order Rodentia; family Cricetidae; genus Sigmodon; species Sigmodon hispidus. Next base: position 4,529 of record PVIH01014190.1, on the reverse strand, counting down.
GCACTGGGATTACAAGCCTATCCATCATGCCTAGCTTTTGTTCACCTGGTTTTGAGGATCTAACTCAGGTCCCCATGCATGCAAGGCAAGCACCTCCAGACTGAGCTGTCACCCTAGCCCTCTTGAGTCAAATGCCCTTACCACCAGAAGCAAGAGCCGGATATTTTAGGAGATAGTGCTTATGTACCTGCTTCAGCTTATGGAGATCATTTTTTAGGAATACCACCCACTTCTAAATTCGATAGGTTGTACACATTTAACATCTACATTTTTAAAAATGTTGATCATTCCTCAGTTACATAATAATGTAACTTGAAGCCTCAAGGCACTTTTCAATTTTTTCCTTTCATCCTCTGTTTCTCTCTGTGACAAACAGGAAGTAGACTTTATGGTCACACTGCAGTCCTGGATTCCTGAGGAGGACACTTAGATTATATGGACCATGTTCCCATTTAAGTCATGGTGTGGATCCCATAGTTGACACTTTCATCTGAAGGCATGTCAGCCTATGACTCGTCAGCTCTTTATTCAGTCTCCAAATATTTAATTTTTCTGAGGGATCCAGGGCTTGAAGTCCCTAGGACCAGAACAATATGTTTTCACCAATTTGGTTACTTAGCATTTTAAAGTATTGTCAGAAGTTAGTGTCCTAAAAGTAGTAATGAAATGGTAGCTCCCCAACCTTACACCCATTTCTCTGTCATTCATTAAGAATAGTAGAGTGGCTTTACCAGAAAAGGGAAAGAGGGCTGTAGAAATGACCAATGTGGGCCTGTGCATTTTGATAAACATATTAATTCCAAGATAGATATGAATGTTCTTTTGCTACAGACTATGCTGGAAAATTTATGTCAGCTATTATATCAACTATTGCCATGCTTGATGTTGGGGAACTGCCTCCTTTTTAGAAAGGGTTGCCATGGCTCCCTCACATATGGATTTAACTTGGCCCGCTATATCGATTGGGGCTAAGAATGGATATTGGAACTATGTCCATTCTTATCCAGTAAATATGAGTTACTATTTACTCCCTTGAATACTTAATACATTAGCCCAGTTGAGTTTCTTAATCAGTGTGGTAAAAATGTTGACACCTCTTTACAAATTTCAAACATATTATACAAAATATCTTTGTCTTGAAGGAAATAGCTTTAAGGATAAGAATAAGGTAAGAATTTCCTTAACCACTGGTGCCTTCACCAAGAAGAAGAACATAAGCATCCATGGCATCCTGAGATTAATATTTAGAAAAAGGAAAAGCAAGCCAGAAAGGTAGCATGTGTCTTGCCTGACTGTTAGCTTCTCGCAGGCTATGGATCCCCCCATACTCCCCCCTCTCCTCCTCTTCCCCCTCTTCTCCTCCCTCTCTTCCCCTCCCTCCACCTTTGGCTGCATTTTCTCCATTAGTCACCATCTTATTCTGAGCCAGCATCTGAGATAGTCCAAACCCCTTGAGCTTTGCTTATATAAAAGTCTCCCATTTTTGCATACAATGAGTATATCTGTTCCGTCATTTCTTAGACAATCTTGCCATGTGCTTGCATATCTATCTCATGAAGACAATTCATCATGGAGAAAATAATGTGGCTGTGAACTTATGGTGTTGACTGGGCTAATATTTTCCCAGGGCAAAGGAGATGCCTATCATTCTCACCGGTCACCTTTCTATCCACCCCTTACCAGCAAACTTGAAATCAGGTATCAAAGACTTCTGTCTGTAAGAAGTAAAGCCCTCAGACAGATTTTTGGAGCTCAAACTTTGTTTAAAAAATAGCCTATAGTTCCCTACCAGTGTTAAGAAGAAAGCAGGGAGGAAATGAGAGCCTGGAAGAGGTGGGCGGAGGAGGCAGGTGAGTATTGCCTATAGAATGAGACATTTGTGCATCTTAAGAACTGTAGCCACTCACAGGTAGACAACATTATTATTTAAGTTTTTTTTTAAAAACTTTATTTATTTATTTATTTATTTATTTGCCTTGGTGTTTGCCTGGAACTGGAACTACAGACAGTTGTTAGCTGCCATGTGGGTGCTGGGAATTGAACCCGGGTCCTCTGAAAGAGCAGACGGTGCTCCTAACCACTGAGCCATCTCTCCAGCCCCTATTATTTAAATTTTATAAATGGAAACAATAAACCAAAGCATAGTAAGACTGAAAAAGCACATGACTCAAAGTACGTGGCTAGTGATAAACCAGGATTTAAATATTCACTAGTCCTCACAGCTCTTTGCAAGTGAGTATTCAGTACTGGTGAAGAAAAGAGCATTAGAAGAACACTGTGTGGGGGATAAGAAACTCTGGTGTCATGGTTGGCCTTGGTCACTGCTAGTTGGAGGCGGAGGGTGGGGGAGTGGGGGTGAAGGGGCAGGGGGGGAAGATGAGGGCAGGAAAGACAGCCAAGAAGACAGCAGACCAGACCACGGAGAAGGGCGGAACCTGAGAAAGAAAAGAGAAAAACAGCAGAGAGAGGACTTAGAAAAAGAAGAAAAGATTTAAATCAGGATAGCTTCTTTGTTCCCTCAAAAAATACAGGGAAGTGAAAAGAAATAAGGACACAACTTAGTTGGTAGCAAAGTAAGTTACTAGCAATCTATGAATTTTCCCTTGTGCTCATCTGAAAAGATGAATTTGATAGGATGTGTCATAGTTGAGGATCAAACACAATGCTGAGTATGGTCTGGAACTGGCTTTACAAAATAGAAATAGTCCAGCAGGGGTTTGATGGTTCTGCTTTGAAAAAAGCTGCAACCGAATGTGCTTCTGATCAGAGGGTAGATGGAAAGAGGGCTCCGAGCCAAACACATGTAGGCAGGTGCTGTGAAACTTCTCCACACAGCTCTGCCAAAGCACTCATGGGTGACCTTGGCATCTAATGGGAAAGTTATGCTTCTCCATGGCTGCCTCTGGGGATGGTGAGACCCCCGGCTTATCTGGATTTGATATTGAGGTGATATTTGAACACATCACTCTGAAGGTGTCAGAACAGACAATTCCCTACTCAAGTCTAGTTTTGTCCCATGACTCTATCCGAATGCAGGCCTTTTTATCTCTGAGAATAATGAGGCTGCTGAATACTCATGGTAATATCATCTGCGATGTTGGCATATTTTGAAAAAATAACAGAAAATAAGTCTGTCTCCTGACCTTCTCTTTTATCCTTAGAGTGAGCAGGGTTTTCTGCTTTGCCTGTTAACTCTCTGTGGTTAACAAATATATGGAAGGTACTATCATGAGATAGAATGGACCTATATCATTTCAGGACAGGTGTGGTACAGTAGGCTTCCTATGGCAGCAATCATGAGCTAGTATAAGACTAATGTCTCATAGCTACAGACATTTCTTATCTCAAACTTCTAAAGACAGGAAGTTAAAAAAGCAAGTTGTCCCCTAGGCCTCTGTTCCTTTGGGCCGAATCCTTCCTTGCTTGTTTTGGCTGGCAGCGGCAGAGGCAATCCCTTTGCGTCAGTCTTCCCAGTGTGTCTCTTTTCACCCACCTTACTTCCCTGTGTGTACCTGCCTTTATGTTTTTTTTTCTTCTTCTTATAAGGACTTTAGAACTTCATTTTAACTCAAGTACACCTATAGCATACTGCCAAGTAGGATCATGTTTATAACTAGTGTGGATCAGGACATCATGATTTAACCTCATAATCAATGGGGCCTATTTATATTAGTTGATTGGAATAAGAGTTGGGAATTGAGAGAGGGAGCACAGGCTGGGAAGAAAGGGAAGTTGGAAGGAGAGGGATGTTCTAGGGCTTTTTGCCACTGGTTCAGTCTGAGGAAACAGTCTAAAGCCTGGAGAATGCTTTAGGTGATGTTATCAGTGAACTCTGGGAGGTAGAGGCTATAGATGAGTTGGGCTGTCAGTCTGTCTGTCTACCTGCCTGCCTCTCACCTCACATAGCTACTATTTTTTATGTGTGGTGAAAACACTTGAAATTTACCCTGAACAAATTTTAAGTATGTAGTTAGCTACCATGCTTACCATTAGCTATCTACTCATCTAGCAACACTGCTGTAGCCTTTGACTAATTCCTTGTCTCTTACCTTCCTCTTATCTCTCATGTCTGACATGCACCACTCTATCTTTAGTTCATTTGATTTGGAGTATTTTAGATTCCACATGTGAATGGTATCAGATAGTCATTTCCCTTTTGTGTCTCATTTATTTCAATTAGGATCTCCTCTGCCTTCAATTGAGCTATCAAAAATCACAAGATTTTATTTTATTGGAATAAAATAAAATAGTATTCTATTGTGTACATTTGTATTTCTTTATCCTTTTATACCTTTAGATGGATGCATAGAAATTTTCTTTCTTTTTTTTTCTTCTTTATTTTGTATTTATCAAAAAAACAGTAAAAAGAATTTAAAAATGCCGAAGAGTTAACAATAACTATACAGAGGATAATAATCATAAGCATGGCTTATCAAGGGTGGAAATGCAAATAAGATTACTACACATATATTTTCTTTGTGTTCAGCTTTCCCTCTGAATTTTTTTCCATCCCTGTATATCCTTATTGA
>PVIH01014189.1:30532-55052 GCA_004025045.1 Sigmodon hispidus | reverse complement strand
TGGAAATGGGTTGATTTAAGAAGAAAGAGCTAGGTAGTAATGTGCTTAAGATATGGGCCAAGCAGTGTAAAGTATATAAGCGTGTGATTCATTTCTTTTGGGGGGCAAAAGCTGCGGGCGCACAGACCAGGCTCCACACCGCCGGCACCACACGCGTGCCAGGTCACAAATCTCCGGACCCAAACAGGCCGGGAAAAACATACTACAACATATATCCACAAGTATTATACATAATAACATATAGACTGTACATGTTGTACTCCTCATGTATTTAAGAATGTATGTATATATACATAATATGTATATAATGTATATAGGTATGACATTCATATGTATGCATGTATAAGATGTGCAACTTGTATAGGTGTATATAACATATATAGTTATACTAAGGTTGACCCCAGCTCAGATTCCTAGTGGAAATAATGGAAAGGGTGCCTGAACTGGCCCTCTTTTATAATCAGATTGGTAATTACTCTAATTGTCATCATAGGACCTTCATCCAGTAACTGGTGAGAGCAGATACAGAAATGCACAGCCATGCACTGGACTGAGATCTGGGAGTCTGGTTGAAGAGAGAGAGGACAAGGTCATGGTGGGAAACCCACAGAGACAGCTGCATGAACTACTATGAGCTCACTGACTCTAGACAAACAGTTAGAGAGACTGCATGGAACCAATCTAGGTCCTTTGCATGAAGATGACAGTTGTGTAGCTTTGTCTGTTTGTGGAGCCCCTGGTAGTGGGACCAGGATTTGTCTCTGGAGCATGAAATGGCTTTTTGGAACCTACTCCCTATGATGGGATGACTTGCATTGCCCTGATGAGGGGGCGATGAATTTAGTTCTGTCTCAACTTGATAGGTCATGCTTTGCTGACTCCCATGGGAGGTCTTATACTTCCTGAGGAATGAATGGGGGTAGAAAGAAGGTGAGGTCAATGAGAGAAGAGGAGGGCTCAGAAACTGTGGTTGGTCTGTAAACTAAATAGGTATATATATATACATATATATATGTACCAATAATTAATGAAAAAAGAAGTCTTAAATTTGAAAGAGAAAGAAGGGTTTGTATATATGAAGATTTGAAGAAAGTAAAGGAAATGGTAAAATTATTAAAGGCAATATTAAAATATTAAAAATTAAATAATATAATTTTTTAAATTGAAGGGAAAGAAACTCTCATGTACTTCTGTTCTTGCCTTCAAAACTCCCTTTGGAGCTGACCCACATTCTTCTCTTCTTTGTATCCCATACTCAGTTCTCTTTATTACTCTCTACCCTTTCTAGTAGAAATCATTCAGACCCCTGGCTCTTCTGTTCTCTCTTCTCATGTCTCAATGAAGCCACCTTGTGAACTATGTATGGTATATTTCTGACTCATAAAAACATGTTTCCATACATGAATATTCTGATCTCTATTACATTTATTAAAAATACATATGTCTACCTGTCATTTCATTATAAAATACACTGGGTGCCAAATGATTCAGGGTTTAATATTTTGTGAGTTGGGATTTTGTGGTGTTTTATGTTTTTTATTTGGTCTGTGATTTCTAAATTGCTCACAATGTAAATGTAATCTTTTTAGATAGAGAAAATAGTTAAATTATTTAAAACATGAATTATTAGATTTGGCAGAGGGACATCTGCAGTTTTTCTTGGAGAATCTTAGAGGCTAGTGACAGAAGAAGCATAATTGCAAGGAAAAAACTTTCCTAAGTTTACCACTGAACAATTTAGAAATCTTAAAATACCTTTCATTACTGATAGGAACTTTGCATTATAAAAATTATAGTATGTTGATAACTTTAGGGAAATTCTAATGAATTATATGTAAAATGAGTTTGATTTAATTGCCTGGGGAATGGTTATGACTAAGTCTTTATTTCACCGTGGTAATGAAGAGAGTTAATGTCAGCATGTACCAAGCCAATGGCAGGCTTATAAGTCACTGATGCTCTGAGGCAGGGCCTGGTAGTTTCTACAGGGAAAGGCCATGTTATAACACTCTGCACTTTAAGCAAGATTCATTTAATTCATTTTAGCTTCTGTGAAGTGATGCTTATTCTTTTTTTTTTCTTTTTTCTTTATTTTTTTAATTGAAAAATGGTCTTTTTTCCATGTTCACTCACCCCTGCTCCCTTATAGTTTCCTGTTTCCAATTCCTCCCAGTCTGCCTTCAGCCTCTCCCCACTTGATCCTCTTCCCCAAAAGGACAGGAAGTCCCAAGGTGGGTCCAGGCAGGTCCGATTTTCTTATCCCAATATCAAGAGTGGGTTAGGCACTCCTCTGCAAGGAATGGACTCCAAGGACCATTTACAGGAACAGAGTCTGATCCCACCCCTCCAGGCTCCACATAATGCTCATGCTAATTAACAAATGCCTAGCCTTGGAGGGCCTACCTCTTTTTCCTATTGTTCCCCAGGGACTGTTCTTGATTCACTGTGCTCTCCAGAGCATCAGACTGTCATCTTTGTGAGACTGCTTCTCATACTCCCTATCCTCTTGTTCATACAGACTCTTCTCCCTGACTCTCCAGCTGTAAGGGGACATAGACATAGGACATAACCCTTACCCATAGTGCTCATCCATGGATCGCTGCCTCCATCTCCATTCATTGTTGGGTATAATGTTGTAATGATACTTAGGGTGATTGTTCATTATAGGGGACATCCTGTTTAGGCACCCCCTTCATTATTGGTTGGGAACCTATTGAAGGACATTCTATGGGTTCCTTGGGGGGTTTCTAGCATGCAGTCTCTTTCCAACCCCACATTGGCTTCCTCTATCAAAATATCCATCTATTTTCTCTCCCTCTTTGTTGCTCCTCTCATTCAACCATCTCCTACACCCATGATGGTCCCATTGTGCTAATGAGATATTAGCCATTTTTTTCTTCTTAGGAGAATCCCTGGCTGTCTCACTAAAGTTTCTTATGATCCAAAGCTGCTCAAGGGTTGTGTTTTGCAGTTTGGGTACACTTTGCTTTTTGCCTAAAATGCACTTATGAGTGAGTACATCACATGCCTGTCTTTCTGGAGGCATCCACTCAGGAGGATATTCTCCAAATCCATCCATTTTCCTGCAAATTTTAAAATATCATTCCTTTTACTACCAAATAGTACTCCACTCTGTAGATGTACCACAGTTTGTTAATCCATTCTTCAGTTAAGGGGCATTTAGATTGTTTCCAGATTCTTACTATTAAGAATAATGCTGCTATAAACATAGTTCAGCTAATGCCTTTGGGATATAAATGTGCATCCTTTGGGTATATGCCCAATAGTGGTATGACTGGGTCCTTGAGGAGAGTAATTCCCAGTTATCTGAGAAACAGCCATACTACATTCCAGAGTGGCTGAACAAGCTTACACTCCCACTAACAATGGAGGAGTGTTCCCCTTGCTCCGCATCCTCTCCAGCATAGGCTGTCATCTGTGTCTTTTATCTTAGCCAATCTGACAGGTGTCAGGTGGTATCTCAAAGTTGTTTTGATTTGCATTTCTCTGATATCTAAAGATGATGAGCACTTTTTCAGGTTCCTTTCAGCCATTCGTAATTCTTCTGCTGAGAATACCCTTTTTATATCTTAACCCCATTTTTTGATTGGGTTATTCAAGGTTTGGGCTCTAGATTCTTGAGTTCTTTATTTATCTTAGAGATCAGTCCTCTAACACTTGTAGGGTTGGTGAAAATTTTTTCCTGTTCTTTAGGCTGTTATTTTGTCCTATTGACAGTGTCCTTGGCTTTACAGAAGCTTCTTAGCTTCAGGAGATCCCATTTATTGATTGTTGATTTTAGTGTCTGGGACACTGGTGATATATTTAGAAAGAGGTCGCCTGTGCCAATGCATAGAAGTGTATTTCCCACTTTCTTTTCTATCAAGTTCAAAGTGGCTGGTTTATGTTGAGGTCTTTGATCCACTTGGATTTGAGTTTTGTGCAGGGTTGCAGGCTTGGATCTATTTGCATTTTTCTATACACTACCATCCAGCTATGCCAACACCATTTGTTAAATATACTATCTTTTTTCCATTGAATATTTTGGGCCTCTTTGTCAAAGATCAGGTGTTCATAGGTTTTTGGGTTAATGCTCGGATCCTCAATTCCATTGATCCACAAGTCTGTTTTTATGCCAGTACCAGGCTTTTTTTTTTTTTATTACTGTAGCTCTATAGTATAACTTAAGTCAGGGATGGTGATGTCTCCTGAGGTTCTTTTGTTGAACAAAATTGTTTTGGCAATACTATCTTTCCTGTTATTCCAAATGAAGTTGAGTATTGTTCTTTCAAAGTCCATAAAATATTGTGTTGTGATTTTGATAGACAGTGTATTGAATCTGTAGATTGCTATTGGTAGAATTGCCATTTTTAATAAGTTGATCCTATGTAACCAGGAACATGGGAGAACTTTCCATTTTATGATATCCCCCTCTTCAATTTCTTTCTTCAGTGACTTAAAATTATTGTGAAATAGATCTGTTACTTCTTTGGTTATAGTTACTCCAAGATATTTAATGCTATTTGCAGTTATTATAAAGGGTGATGTTTCCCTTATTTCTTTTTCAGCCCTTTTATCTTTAGTTGTTTAGAAAGACTACTGATTTCTTTGAGTTAATTGTGTATCCTGCTACATTGCTTAAGGTGTTTATCAGCTGTAGAAGTTCCCTGGTTGAATTTTGTGGGTCACTTATGTATACAGTCATATCATCTGTAAGTAGAGGTAGTTTCACTTGTTCTTTTCAAATTTTTAATCCCCTTAATCTCCTTTCATTCTCTTATTGCTTTAGCTAAAACTTTGAGAACAATATTGAATAGATAAGGGGGAGAGGACATCCTTGTCTAGTTCATGATTTTAGTGGGATTGCTTTGACTTTTCTCCATTAAGTTTGATGGTGGCTCTCAGGTTCTTGTAAATTGTCTTTATTATATTTAGGTATTTTCCCTGTATTCCTGATCTCTCCAAGACTTTTTATCATAAAGGAGTGTTGGATTTTGTCAAAGGCTTTTTCACCATCTAAGGATATGATCATGTGGTTCTTTTCCTATAGTTTGTTTCTAGGATGGATGATGTTTACAGTTCTTTTGTTGTTGTTGTTGAACCATCCCTGCATTTCTGGGATGAAGCCTACTTCATCGTGTTGGATGATTTTTTTTTATATATTGTTGTATATGGTTTGCCATTTTTTTTGATAATTTTAGCATCAATATTTATGAGGGAAAGTGGTCTGTGATTCTCCTTCTTTGTTGTGTCTTTGAGTGGCTTGGGTATTAGGGTAATTGTGGCCTCATAAAAGGAATTTGGCAATATTCCCTCAGTTTCTACTGTGTGAAACAGTTTGAGGAGTAATGGTAGTAATTCTTCTTTGAATGTCTGGTATAATTCTGCACTGAAACCATCTGGAATTGGGCTTTGATTTGGGGGAAGGCGTTTAATGACAACTTTAATTTCCTTAAGGTTTATTGGTCTGTTTAGGTAATTAATCTGTTCTTCATTTAATTTTGGTAAATGGTGCCTGTCCAGAAAACTGTCCGTTTCTTCTAGGTTTTCCATTTTTGTGGAATACAGATTTTCAAAGTATGATTTGATAATTCTCTGGATTTCCTGGGGGTCTGTTGTTATTTCCTCCTTTTCATTTCTGATTTTGTTGATTTGGACACACTCTCTCTGCTTTTTTGTTAGTTTGGATAAGGGCTTATCCATCTTGTTGACTTTCTTAAAGAACCAACTCTTAGATTCATTGAGTCTTTGTATTAGTCTTTTTGTTTCAATTGTATTGATTTCAGGTCTAAGTTTGATTATTTCCTGCTGTCTACTCCTGCTAGGTGAGTTTCCTTCTAATTGTTCTAAGGCTTTCAGCAGAGCTGTTAGTTCTCTAGTGTGGGATTTCTAGTTTTTTAATATAGGCATCTTGTGCTATGAATTTTCCTCTTATGACTGCTTTCATTGTGTCCCACAAGTTTGGATATGTTATGGATTCATTTTCATTAAATTTTAGGAAGACTTTGATTTCTTTCTTAATTTCTTTTTTGACCTAGAGGTGGTTCATCTGAGTAATGTTTAGTTTCCATGGGTTGGTAGACTTTCTGTGATTTTTGACGTTATTGAACTCTAAATTTAGGTCCTGGTCATCCAATATGATACAAGAGATTACTTCCATTTTTGTATCTGTTGATATTTGCTTTATGACCAATTATGTGGTCAGTTTTAGAGAAAGTTCCATGAGGAGCTGAGAAACATGTATGTTCCTTTGCATTTGGGTGGAAGCTTCTGTAAATATTTATTAAATCCATTTGTATCATAACCTCTGTTAAACTCTTTAATTCTCTGTTGAGTCTCTGAGTCCTCTATCTAGGGGTGTAAGTGGGGTACTGAAGTCTCCCACTATTAGGATGTGAGAATTGATGTGAGATTTAAGTTTTAGCAATGTTGCTTTTACATATACAGGTGCCCTTATATTATGGGCATAAGTATTCAGGATAGAAATCTCTTCTTGACCATGTGAATGTGATGAATAAGTAATGACCATGTTGGTCCCTTTTAATTGCTTTTGGCTTAAAGTCTACTTTGTTAGGTATTAGCATGGCAACCTCAGCTTGTTTCTTAGGACCATTTGATTGGAAAATCTTTTCACAACCCTTTACTCTGAGCCTGTGTCTGTCTTTCTGGTTGAGCTATGTTTCTTGTATGCAGCAGAAGGATGGCTTCTGTTTTTGTATCCATCTTGTTAGTGTATGAGTTGTGTCCATTGAAATTAAGAGATATTAGTGACCATTGATTGATATTTCTTGCTATTTTTGGTATTAGCTTGTATGTATTTTCTTTCTCTGGCCTATTCTTCTCTGGGATTATTGATTATTTGTGGTTTTATGGTTGTATCTGGGATACTTAGGTTGGAGTTTTCCCTCTAATGCTTTCTGGAGGGCCGGATTGGTAGATAGGTATTGTTTCTATCTGACTTTATCATAAAATAACTTGTTTACTCCATCTATGATTGACAACTTTGCTGGGGTATAGTATTCTAGGTTGGCAGCCATGCTCTTTTAGTGACTGTATAACTTCTGACCAAGCCCTTCTAGCTTTCATTGTTTCCATTGAATAGTCAGGTGTTATTCTGATGGGTCTGCCTTTATAAGTAAGTTGTCCTTTTTCTTTTGCAGCTCTTAAAATTTTTTCTTTGTTCTGTTTGTTTTGTGGCTTGATTACTATGTGACAAGCAGAATTTTTGGGGGGATCTTATCTATTTGGTGTTCTGTAAGCCTCTCTTATCTTTATAGGCATTTCCTGCTTCAAGTTTGGAAAGTTTTCTTCTAAGATTTTATTGAATATATCATCTGTGCTTTTGAGCTGGTATTCTTGTCCTTCTTTTATTCCTATTATTCTCAAATTCGGTCTTTTCATGGTGTCCCTGATTTCCTGAACATTTTGTGTTATGACTTTTTTGGGTTTAGTATTTTTTTGACTGATGTATCTATTTCAGCTACTGAATCTTCTACTCCAGAGATTCTTTCATCTTTTGGATTCTGTTGGTTATGCTTGTATCTGTAGTTCCAGCTCTTTTCTTCAGGCTTTCTATTTCCATCTTTGCCTCATTTTGTGCCTTTTTTATTGCTTCTATTTCAGTTTTTAGTTTCTGGAATGTTTCTTTTAATTTATGGTTTATCTTTTCTTAGTTTTCTTTCAATGATTTGTTCATCTCTTCCAATTTTTTGTTTGTATTTTTTTCTTTTTCTTCAAGGGAATTTTTTATATCTTCTTTGAAGGCTTAAATAATCTTCATAAAGGTGTTTTTGATGTTGTTTCCTTCTGCTTCCTCTTCATTGCTCTGTTCAGGTTTTGTAGTTGTAGAACCACCAGTTTCTTCTGGAGTTGCCTTGTTGTTCTTTATATTATTATATGTATTTTTACACTAGTGTTTGCCCATGGCTTCAGTGATTCATGATTAGGTGGCTCCTAGTCAGTTGTGGTAGGAGGGCTTGTGTGTCTCCTGTCTCCTCTGAGCAAGGGGTCTGCTTTATCTCTGACTCTGCTCTGGGCAGGGGTCTGAATATCAAGGCCTCAGTCCTTTTCTTATGACACAGTTTGTCCTGGAGGTGGGGCCTGCTGTGCAATGTCCCCTCTTTTAGAGTAACTGGAGGAGCCCCTCACAGCTATACCCTAGTCCTGTCTGCTAAGGAGTGTATGGAGTCAAGCACCACAGATGTATCCTGGTCCAGGAACACAACTTCCCAGGCAGGGAATCAGGTGCTGGGGCCTGCTCACCTCACCTCTGGGCTATTGATTTTTTTGAGTTAATGTTTTTTAATTCTACTGTAGTATTTATTTGTATATAAATACATAAAAACAAAGGTACAACTTTAAATATTCTTTCAGAAGTCAGTACAGGTTGAGATTCTGCTACTTTTCTGAGGATGTTTATCAGTTGCAGAAATTTCCCTGGTGGAATTTTGCAGGTCACACACACACACACACACACACACACACACACACACACACACATATGTATATATAAAATCATATCATCTGAAAATAGAGATAGTTTGATTTTTTCTTTTCCAACTTGTATCCTCTTAATCCCCTTTCATTCTCTTATTGCTTTAACTAAGACTTTGACAACTATATTGAATAGATAAGGGGAGAGGGGACATAGCCTTGTCTTGTTTCTGATTTTAGTGGGAATGCTTTGAGTTTTCTTCATTTAGTTTGATGTATGTCATCATATTGCAGTAATTACCTTTATTATATTTAGATATTTTTCCCTGTATTCCTGATCTCTTCAGGACCATCATAAAGGAGTGTTGGATTTTGTCAAAGGCTTTTTCAGCATCTGAGGAGATGATCATGTGGTTTTTTTCCTTCATATTTTTTTTATAATGATGGATGATGTTTACAGTTTTTTTGTATGTTGAACCATCACTGGTCTCTGGAATGAAGCCTACTTGATTGTGGTGGATGATTTTTTTTATATGTTGTTGGATTCGGTTTGCCAGATTTTTATTGAGTATTTTTGCATCAATTTTCATGAGTGAAATTGGTTTGTTATTCTTTCTTTCTTTCTTTTTTTTTTTTTTTTACATCTTTCATTGGATTGTATATCAGGGTGACTGTGGCCTCATGAAAAGAGCTTGACAGTGTTCCTTCAGTTTTTACTCTATGGAACAGTTTGTTGAGTATTGGTATTAGTTCTTCTTTGAATATCTGGTAGAATCCTGCAGTGAAGCCATCTGATCCTGGGCTTTTTTGTTATTTGGGAGACTTTTAATAACAGCTTCAATTTCCTTTGGGGTTATAGGTCTGTTTAGGTCATTTATCTGATCTTGATTCAATTTTGGCAATTGGTACCTCTCCAGAAAACTATCTATTTCTTTTAGGTTTTTCACTTTAGTGAAGTATGGATTTTCAAAGTATGACCTGGTAATTCTCTGAATATCCTGGGTTTCTGTTGTTATGTCCCCCTTTTCTTTTCTGGTTCTCTTAATTTGGATATTCTCTCTCTCTCTCTTTCTCTCTCCCTTTTGTTTAGTTTGGATAAAGGTTTTGAAGTGCAATTCTGACATTATAGAGGAAAGTTCTAGTGACCTCCGCACATCATAATGACCTCAGAAGACCCAACCTTTGTTAGGGTGTGGCCAGATTCAATTGATCTGAGAACATGCCCTTCAGCAGGGTTTATCTATCTTGTTGACTTTCTCAAAGAACCAAATCTTTGATTCATTGATTTTTTGTATCATTGTCTTTGTTTTTATTTATTTGATTTCAACCCTAAGTTTGATTATTTTCTGCCATCTACTCCTAAGTGAGTTTGCTTCTAATTGTTCTAAAGCCTTCAGCTGTGCTATTAGGTTTATTTCTCTTGGTTTTTCAAATAGGCATCTAGTACTATGAATTTTCTTCTTAACACTGCTCTCATTATGTCTCACAAGTTTGAATATGTTGTGGATTTGTTTCCATTGAATTCTAGAAAGTCTTTAATTTCTTTCTTAACTTCTTCCTTAACCCATAAGTGGTTCAATTGAGAAAAGTTCAGTTCTATGATTTTGAAGGGAATCTGTGATTTTTGTTGTTGTTGAACTCTAACCTTAGACCATGGTTATCTGATATGATACAAGGGTTATTTTTCTGCTTTTGTATCTATTCATACTTGCTATATGACTGAGTATGTCATTTAGAGAAAGTTCCATGTGGTGCGCAGAAATATGTGTATTTCTTTGTGTTTGGGTGAAAGCTTCTATAAATATCTATTAAGTTCTTTTGGTTCCTAACATCTATTAGACCCCTGATTTCTCTGTTGAGTCTTTGTCTGATTGACATATCCAAGGGTGAAAGTGGGATATTGAAGTCTCCCACTATTAGAGTGTGGTGTTTGATGTGAGGTTTAAGCTTTAATAATGTTTCGTTTACATAGGTAGGTACCCTTATATAGGGGGCATAAACTTTGAGGATTGAGATCTCATCTTGGTTGATTTTTCCTGAGATGAAATGATGCTCATTTTTACATCTGACTATTAATATTATTGAGAGACAACAAACTGAACAACCTTACTCTTCTTTCATGTTCTTATAGGAGACTTATGCCTAGTTCTACCAGCCTCTTCAGGTTGGTGTATATAAGTTTGAAATAAAACAAGTTTAAATTTAAAGATTTAAGAATATACCCTTTAAACTCAGAAAAGCACTTGGGTTTATATCTTATGTATTTTTCTCCTGTATTTTGGGGCAAGTAAATCTTATATCTCAAAGTCTCACTTGTCTTCTTTGTATAACAGGGTTGTTTTAAGACTTGTTAGAATAATATGTATTATTTGGGCATTTTGACTATTATATTCTCCAAATTTGTTTGTGATTTTTGTGACAAATAAACTCTCCTATATGAAGGATAGGTCTATGCTAAATGAGCTAAAGAAATCTATTAGAACCCTTATGTGACTTCCTCTATAATCAAATGAATAGTCATGCTAAGCGCCATCACAGAACTTTCTTGTCTAACAATAGAGAAAGGGGCAGAGATACATGGCTGAGCATTGGGCTGAGTCCCTGGTTCAGCTGAGAACAGGGGAGGAGAGTCTATATGAATAAGGGGATTAGCATTGTGAGGAAAATTCTCACAGTGATGACTGGCTGGAGCTCTGGGGAGCTCCATGAATCAAGAACAGCTACCAGGAAACCATAAGGAAAAGGAACTAGGCCCTCCAAGGATAGGCAACTGTCCACTGACATGGGCAGTATGTCGAGCTTCAAGGGGAGGTATCAGACTTTCTTTCTATGCATGGACTGGCACTTCAGAGCCCATTCCCTCCAGAGGAACACTAATCCAGTCTTGATATTAGAATGAGGAAATCGGACTTCCCTGGAGTGGATACTGTATTGATCCACCTTGGGACTTCTTGCCCTTTTAGGAGAAGTGTTTGGGGGATGGGAAGGAAAAAGGCTGATCAGAGGGGTTTGGAGGGGGAAGGAAGGGGAGGAATAAGATACATGGGTAAAAAAAACCTTTTATTTTATAAAGAAAATAAAAGAAAAAGAAAAAAGAAAGCAAAATTCACACATGCAAGAAAACAGACATATAATTTCCAAGTGTTAGTGAATATACATAAAGTAGTTCTCTGAACCCATCTTTAAGAATGCATGCTTTGTATGTTAATTGTATCTCCCAGGTCCAGTTTTTCTCTTACAATCTTTCCAAAGAGATTTAACTATCAGATTTTTTTTCTCATGGTTGTTAAAGACTTCTGTCATTGCCCATTGGTACATAGCCAACTGGGCAAGCCCCACAGAAGGTTGACCTCTTGGATTGAAGTGGCCTTTCTCCTTGTTATATTTTCTGGGTTGTCTATTTGTTCAAATATTTTTTTAACCACCAGAAGCAAATAAACATTAACTCTTGATGGCCAGAATTTATCTCACCTAAGCCTGTATTTATAGCTTTTTATGCATTGTAATACTCTCAATCAAAATTATATCATTAATTCATCAGGTCCCTACATTTAAACTTATTTTATTTCTAATTGAATGCTGAGATAAAACAAAAGCAAATCATTTGCACACACACACACACACACACACACACACACACCTGTTTTATATAACTGCCAGAATCATCTTTGCTTTGCTAGATGTTTAAGGATTTAACTCCCCCATCCTCCCATTCTTCACACTGTAGACCTGCTATTAATCAATTGCCTCTAAGGTGAGACAACACAGAAGTTTGCATTGTGCATTTTTTAAGGTTTACTCACTTAAATAATGCCTCTTTCTGCCCTCAATAGTAACTGCCTTGTGAAGTACGTGGTTGATCTTTCTGTCTTCCTTCTCACTTCTTCATTAGCTGTTTCTCTATTTTTAGATATCTTACTGTTGGACCCGCTATTAAAGTTAGCTTTAAAAAATTGGCATTCCATTGCTTTATTTTGAATTTCTCACTGTCTTAGTAAGTTTAATTCTCTAAATGGAATTCTCTGTATTTCACTGGTATGAGGAGAAGCAGCAGCTTTAATAGCAGTTAAAATTCATTATCAAACAGTGAGAGGCATGCTTTGGCTAGGAGATTTAACTTGTCTAGCTGCCAGTCACTAGACAACTATTGCAGTCTGCAATCATTAACAGCCAAAGTGAGGCAGGACAGAGAAAGAGTAAAGTGAAGGAGACATAGAAAGCAAGTGAGAGGAGTGACCCTCCCTAGCTTCTGGTTGAAGTCTCACTAGTTGAGTACAAGAATTCTTATGGGATTAGAATCTGTTGTGAGGCAGCCTATACAAAAATAACATTCCTTTTAGGTGAATATATTTCATGAATGCATTAAACTATTTTAAAGTATTTTAGGAATGTTAGAGTATTAATAAACTATACTTAGAGCCAGATTGTATTTGAACTTATTTCTTTCTCAGGTACATAGCTACAATTTTCAAAAAAAAATCCCAAGATTAATGAATCTTTTTGTAGTAAAAATAAATGTGTTACCCCCTCTGTGCAGCTATTGTGAACTACAATGTCACTCCCTGAGTTTACAAATCTTACCAGAGGCTCCCAAGTATCATTCTATGGTCTTATTTCCTAGGGAAGAGCTGGGAATAGGCCTGGGGCAGATTCTGTGGGAACCTTTGAGAAGTAACTTCAAAAGACAGCAAAGTCAGACAGGGAGCTGTTTGGTTTTGTCTTTTAACCTTTTTCTTTTATTCTTTCTTCTCTTATACATTGCATCAAGATCTCTGTTTTCCCATCCTCCACTTTTTCCATTCTTCTGCACCACTTTCCCTCTTTGCTACATAAACTTCTCCTTTATTCCCCCCCCCAAAAAAAAGTCTCTTAAAGATACCAATCAAACATGGCAAAACAAATTACAATGATACTAGGCACAAATCCTCAAATCAAGGCTGAACAAGACAGCAAAATAGGAAGAAAAAATTCCCAAAGGCAGGTAAAAAGTCAAAGACACCCCTGACTCTCAGTGCTCAGAGTCCCACAAGAACACCTAGCTATACAACCATCAGGTATCTGCAGAGGACCTGGCCATTTCCATACAGAGTCTGTGCTTGTTACTTCAATCTCTGTGATCCCCTGTGAACCCTGCTTAGTTGATTCTGTGCATTGTGGTCTTATGGTTTCCTAGACCATTCTGGCTCCTGCAATCCTTCCCAAGACAGCCTGAAATTCTTTGTTGCAGCACAATCAAGAATGTATGCTTCATCTCTAAAATGAATGCAGATCATGACAGACAACAGTCTAAGCTGTGTCTTTGGTCTCCCACCATTGCTCCTGACAAGGGCTCACACCTCTCAATGCCCCAAAGGGACAATGGTATCGCTATCACCTTATTATTGTCTAGATCTACCTTGTGGTTTAAGCATAAAATTAAAAAACTTATTTAAGATTATATAAAATATAATAACATAATATAATACAATATAATTTATATTATTTTGTATCACCTAAATCAGAGGTGTCTAGAGCAGTAGTGCTCAGCCTATGGGATGTGACCCTCATGGTGTCAAATGACCCTATTATAGGGGTCAGCAAAATTATCAAAAAAAAAACCCAAATTTTTACATTATGATTCATAACATCATAACAGTAGCAGAATTACTGTTATGAATTGGCAATGAAAATAATTTTATGGTTGAGTCATCAAAACATGAAGAACTATATTAAAGTTCTCAGTTTTTAGAATGTTAATATGTTAGATTTAAAGACATTTAAAGAACCAGTTATTTTATATTCAGCATTTGTAAAACAGATGTTAAATTCATGGGCAAGTAGGAACAGATTTATTCCATAAGATGGGAAGGATTTACTTACAGCAGTATTAAAATCTGGTTCTCAGTTACAATGGAAAACCTAGTGAAGAGAGAGAAAGGTAGGGTCCTGGAATAACAAAGTAAGACTAGAGGCCATGACATACCTCAAGACAAAATTCTTGGTGACTGTCAGTATTCTGATCTGTAAAAATGATCTATGTTGGATAATAATGCCTTGATTCTATACTGTCTAACTGCTTTTCATGCTTTGGACAGAATTGAAAAATTAGGAAAGAGGACTGAGTCTTTCACTAAAATTACAATAAACTTTAAATGATATTTTTACAAAGATTAACCACAGCTGTAAATAGAATGATATCTGATCTATATGTTAGATAAATATTAATTGAATTTTTGGATGGTGAAAATGCTAATTCAGAATACAAAATGGTGATTAGGTTATGATACTTGAATAAGAACACTGCTTTCTAACGTTATGAAGAAAAATCAAAATGTTAGGTGTTTAAATTGTAGTAGAAAAGGTCTTCTGATAATGGAGTCTAGACAAGGTGCTTTTAGAAACAATGTTTATTCTAGAAATAATTCAAATAGAAGACCCGGCCTTCAGATCTATGCAGAAGGTATGTAAAAACTGTCATTGGACTAATACATGCAGACCAACAAGGAATAGGAAATTAACTATTTACCATCAGAAAATGCCCTCAGGGGGCTTCTGAAAGCTCAAACATCAAGTTTGGTTTAATCGTTTCCTTCCAGCAATGAAGAATATCCTCCACAAAATAATTAAAAGATTTAATGTCTGTTGTTAGATCCATGCTGCTCTGGATACCATAACAAACAGCTTTAGAAGATAAACAAATATTTTAAGTAAAAATTATAAAGTGAATATTTTGGCAAATCCCAAACAAAAGCTAAAAATATGAATAAATGCCATAGAAACTGAAGGTTTGAAAGACACAGGTACAGATATAATAATAATTGGGCCAAAAAAATGGCATCCATTTGGACTTATTGGGAGACAAATGTTCAGTTACCAAGGATTAGCCATTTGTCTCAAGTAAAACTATGTTCAAGATGGATTGAGGATATAATGTCAGAAAATACATAAAAAAATTAAAGCCACATGTGGCTAATGTAGCAATGAGTTTATGGGAATATGATTGTTGCAGCAATGGAAAACACAGATTAATGTTTCATTAATTTTAGACACTCACATTCTAAAATAAGTAATGCTTCTGAGACAAATATTAAAAGTTATTATCAATGATAGTCATTGACCATCATGTTGTCAGGGTACCAACGGGCTAGGTACTTTTGAAAGAGTACCAATAGCCCTGCCTTTAAAATAGTTGACTGACAAAAGCCTGTGTGGGTTGAACAATGGCCTTTGACATCAGAAAAATTACAGGCACTAGAATAGCTGGTACAGAAGCAGTTAAATGCTCAACATTTTGAAAAATTAACCAGTCTTTGGAATTCTCTGGTATTTGTCATTGAAAAAATAAAAAATGGAGAATAGTAACAGATTTAAGAGCCATAAATAAGGTGGGATTTTTACAGTCTGAAATTGCCTTGCCTGTTTTATTACCTAAGGAATGTTCTATTATAATTATTAATTTCAAAGACAGCTTTTTTACTATACTTTTACAAGAACAGGATAGAGAAAATTTGCCTTTTCAATGCCTATTTATATAATTTCCAGCCTATTAAAAGGTTTCATTGGAATAGTCTTCCAAAGGAATGTTGAACAGCCCCACTTTACATCAATTTTGTACAACAGCCGCTAGAACTAATTTTTAAGCAGTCCTCTCAATCTATAATTTACTATTACATGGGTGATATTCTAGTAGATGATTAGATTCAAATACATCAGAAAAGATGTCTGAAGAGATAAAGAAAAAATATGACTTGCTGGGGATTACAAATTGCTCTGGAAACAATACAAAGAGGGAATTTTATTAATTATTTAGGATATAAGATAGGCTTACAGAAAATTCAACCACAGAAAGTATAAATCCGAAAAGATAGTTACAAACTCTTAATGATTTTCCAAAGTTGCTGGGGGATATTAACTTGCTTCAGCATACAATTTTATTAACAACTAAAGAACTGCATAATTTATTTCAAACCTTAAATGTTGAGAAGGACTTAGAGAGTCCAAGAAACCTATAAATTAAGGCAGGGAGAGAACTGGCTATGGAAGAAGAGAAATTACAGGATATACATGTGGATTCCTGGCTCCAAAGCTTGATTGTATTTTAATTATTTTGGCTTCTACTCATTCTGCCACAGGAATTCTGATGCAGAAAGAGGACAATATTTTAAAACAACATTTTGACCACAAACAGAAAAAATTAAAGACCTCTGTAAAAAAATTTCTGAATTGAGTATAAAAGAAAAATTGAAATTTTATCACTTTACAGAAAAAGATACAGCAGAAATTGTGATACCTTTTACTAATACTGAAATTACTTCATTATGTATATAAATATTGCAAATTATAAATTTGCAGAATTTAAAATTGGCAAAGAACTTGAAGTAAGTTTTTGGGAGAGGTAAGTAACAAATCAAGAGACTTCAGTTTATAAAAAGAAATAATTGGTCTATTCCTCATATAATAAACGATACCCCATTTTTCGAGCCCCCATATTCTATACAGATGCAAATAAAGCGGGAATGGTAATTATAAGTAAAAAAATTAACTAAAGTTGCTTAAAGCTGTTATGATTCAGTTCAGAAATCAGAAGTATATGATGTTTTCATGATGTTATTAGATTTTTTAGAAAGATTTTCTATAATTAATGACTCTCCATATGCTGAAATTCTCTTACAAATTGAAATTGCTGAACTTATATCAAACAATTCAGAGTTATTACTATTTAATTAACTACTAAGATAGCCAAAAGTAGAAAATAACCCTTGTTTATTATCTATATCAGATTCTATACAGGCCTACCAGGCCTTCTGGCAGAAGGTAATGATGAAATTGATCAGCTATAGGTAGGAATGTGGTAGAAACTTTAGAATTCATAAATATTACATTAACATCAAAAGTTTGAGAAAATAATTTTTATCACTTGGCAACAAGACAAAAAAATATAAAGAAATGTCCTACTTGTTCTTTGTGTAATAAAATTGTATTACCTGTAGGAAGTAACCCAAAAGGTAGAAACTTAGAGCTGAAATTAATACAATTGAAACAAAAAGAACAATACAAAGAATCAATGAATCTAAGAGTTGGTTCTTTGAGAAAGTTAACAAGATAGATAAGCCCTTAGCCAAACTCATCAAAAAAAAGAGAAAGAGTGTTCAAACCAACAAAATCAAAAACAAAAAGGGGGACATAACAACAGACCCACAGGAAACACAGAGAATTATCAGATCATATTTTGAAACTCTGTATTCCACAAAAATGGAAAACCTAGAAGAAATGGACAGCTTCCTGGACAGGTACCATCTACCAAACTTAAATGAAGATCAGATTAACTACATAAACAGGCCTATAACCCATAAGGAAATTGAAGCTGTCATGAAAAACTTCCCTGAAAATAAAAGCCCTGGTCCAGATGGTTTCAGTGCCGAATTCTACCAGACATTCAAAGAGGAATTACTACCATTACTCCTCAAACTATTTCACACAGATTCTATGTGAAACATAGAATCTGAAGGAATATTGTCAAATTCCTTTTATGAGGCCACAATTACTCTAATACCCAAGCCACTCAAAGACACAACAAAGAAGGAGAATTACAGACCAATTTCCCTCATGAATATTGATGCGAAAATTCTCAACAAAATTTTGGCAAACCGTATGCAACAATGTATAAAAGATATCATCCACCAGGACCAAATAGGCTTCATCCCAGAAATGCAGGGCTGGTTTAACATACAAAAAACTGTAAATGTTATCCATTATATAAACAAACTAAAGAAACAAAACCACATGATCATATTCTTAGATGCTGAAAAAGCCTTTGACAAAATTATACACTCCTTTATGATTAAAGCTCTGGAGAGATCAGAAATACAGGGAGAATACCTAAATATAATAAAGGCGATTTACAAGAAGCCGACAGCCAGTATCAAACTTAATGGAGAAAAACTCAAAGCAATCCTACTAAAATCAGGAACTAGACTTGAATGTCCTCTCTCCCCTTATCTATTCAATATAGATCTCAAAGTTTTCACTAAAGCAATAAGGAAATGAAAAGAGATTAAGGGGATTCAAATTGAAAAAGAATAAGTGAAGCTATCTCTATTTGTAGATGATATGATTGTATACATAAGTGACCCACAAAATTCTTCCAAGGAACTGCTACAGCTGATAAACACCTTCAGCAATGTAGCAGGATACAAGATTAACTCAAAGAAATCAGTAGCCCTTCTATAACACTAAAGATAGAAGAGCTGAAAAAGAAATAAGGGAAACATTACCCTTTATAATAGCTGCAAATAGTATTAAATACCTTGGAGTAACTATAACCAAAGAAGTAATAGACCTATTTGACAAAAATTTTAAATCATTGAAGAAAGAAATTGAAGAAGATATCAGAACATGGAAAGCTCTCCCATGTTCCTGGATAGGTAGGATCAACATAGTAAAAATGGCAATTCTATCAAAGGCAACCTACAGATTCATTCAATTCCTATCAAAATCACAACACAATTTTTTTTTTAAAGAACTGAAAAGAACAATACTCAATTTCATTTGGAATAACAGGAAAGCCAAGATTGCCAAAACAATTTTACTCAACAAAAGAACCTCAGGAGGTATCACCATCCCTGACTTCAAGCTATACTATAGAGCTACAGTAATAAAAACAGCCTAGTCCTGGCATAAAAACAGACCTGTGGATCAATGGAATAGAACTGAGGATCCAGACATTAACCCAAAAACCTATGAACACCTGATTTTTGACAAATAGGCCCAAAACATCCAATGGAAAAAAGATATTATATTTAACAAATAGTGTTGGCATATCTGGATGGAAGTATGTAGAAAAATGTAAATAGATCCAAGCCTGCAAGCCTGCACAACACTCAAATCCAAGTGGATCAAAGACCTCAACAGAAATCCAGCCACTTTGAACTTGATAGAAAAGAAAGTGGGAAATACACTTCTTAGAATTGGCACAGGTGACCACTTCCTAAATATAACACCAGTGGCACAGACACTAAGACCAATAATAAGTGGGATCTCCTGAAGCTAGGAAGCTTCTGTAAAACCAAGGACACTGTCAATAGGAAAAAACGACAGGCTACAGAATGGGAAAAGATTTTCACCAACCCTACAAGTGATAGAGGACTGATCTCTAAGATATATAAAGAGCTCAAGAATCTAGACCCCAAAACCTTGAATAACCCAATCAAAAAATGGGGTTCAGATCTAAAAAGGGAATTCTCAGCCGAGGAATTATGAATGACTGAAAGGCACCTGAAAAAGTGCTCATCATCTTTAGCCATCAGAGAAATGCAAATCAAAACAACTTTGAGATACCATCTGACACCTGTTAGATTGGCTAAGATAAAAGGCACAAATGACAACCTATGTTGGAGAGGATGCGGAGCAAGGGGAACACTCCTCCATTGTTGGTGGGACTGTAAGCTTGTTCAGCCACTTTGGAATGCAATATGGCAGTTTCTCAGAAAATTGAGAATCAATCTCCCCAAGGACCCACCAATACCACTTCTGTGTGTATACCCTAAAGATGCACATTCACACTCCAAAGGTATTAGCTCAACTATGTTCATAGCAGCATCATTTGTAATAGCAAGAACCTAGAAACAACCTAGATGTCCCTCAACTGAAGAATGGATTAACTAACTGTGGTACATCTACACAATGGAATACTACTCAGCAGTAAGAAAAAATGATATCCTAAAATTTGCAGGCAAATGGATGGATTTGGAGAATATCCTCCTGAGCGAGGTATCACAAACTCAGAAAGATAAGCAGGGGATGTACTCACTCATTAGTGGTCTCTAAACAAACAAACAAGAAAAAAGCAAAGCATGCCCAAGCTACAAACCACAACCACTGAATAGCTTGGGATCAGAAACTCCCTGGACTGACCCTTAGGGTCCTACTCCACCTAGAGGAATACCTGACTCACTCTTGAGGTAGGGGGGACAAAACTGGATTTGCCAGGAGTGGAGACTGAACAAAGCATTATTGGATCAGTGGGACTATGGACTCTCTGCTGCCTGCCCAGGGAGGTAATGGGGAATTGTGGGGAAGAAAAAATGACCTGATGTGGTGGAAGGGGGAAGGGACCTTGAATAAGGATATACATGGATAGAAAAAAAAATTCAGAGGTAAGCTACACCAAAGTAATTTTATGTGTAGCAAATTATTTGCATTATTACCCTTGATAAGTCATGCTTATGATTGTTATTTTCTTTATAGTTATTGTTAACTTATCAGTATTTTCAATTCAATTTACTGTTTTTCTTGATAAATACAAAATAAATAAAGAAAAAAAGAAAAATGGATATTTTATTCTGCAGAGTTTGGATATTAAAATGCATACACCATACCACAGATACATATTAAGGATTTCAATGAGCAACTGCTTCATATTCTGAAAAAGCTAATTCTGTAATTATACATTTATCAGAAATTATGGACTTTGTGTTTATACCTACACAAATTAAGATTGACAATGCTCCAGCAAATGTTGCTAGTGAAATAAAACAGAATTTATGCATATTACAAAATAAACATATTACAGGTATGCCACACATCTATACAGGACAAGCAGTTATAGAAAGATCTAATTGCACTTTAAGACACGTACTTAATTAGCAGGAAGGGGTAGTAAAGGTACCCAGGTATAGATTATACTTTATTGACTTTAAATTTTTAAATGCTAATGAAAAAGAAGCAACTGTTACAGAAAAATACTATAAAAAATACAATGAATCAGTTCATCCTATATATTTTAAAGATGTGTTAAACTCAAAATATATACCACAGTACATGCTGCATTGGGAATAGGATTTGCTTTTATTTCCCTGGGAAATGAAAAGCTGTGAAGAGCATCAAGACTGATAAAGTATAGGTTTGAACAAGAGAGCCTTTCTGATGAGGGAAGGAGATAGTTTAAGAGTTAAATTGGCCTAATGGCATAGTAGATTTCCTATAGGATAAAATTGTATAATTCATCTTAAATGTTTGTCTCTGTTCTTTCCAAATATAAAAGGCAAATAATCTTTTTGTAGTCCCAATTAAATTAAAATTTAAAGCTGGCTTTGGAGTTGGAGCATAGCTCTCTCATTCTCTACAGCCAAACATGCTTGTTAACGGAAAATACAAAACTCTCTGTCTAATGTCAGAAGAGCCACTTGGTATGGAACATTAAAAAAAAGAAACCATTGAGAGTATTCTACTGTCACTAACCTCTAAGGTGTAAATATTAGCTCTAAATTTATAAGATTACTATATATATACCTATATTTAAATTTTCTGTTGTGATATTAATGGTCATACTAACTAATTCTAGATCTATCCTTCATCTAGCTTCTTGTATGTGATTTCAGGGGTAGTTTGAAGGGGTAACTAGAAATTAAGTTTGTGCACCCCAGACATACTTATAGATCATGATCCTTTAACCTCTCTGAGATCCTCTATATATGACATTTACAATGTTTAAGTTTTCTGCTATGAAATGTAACTATTTATAACAACAATCTTTAAAGTCTCTAAAAAAATGATTGAGTCACACAATCATGAGTCTATAAAAATTGTGAAAATGCCATTAATGGGACAAGCAGCACTCTAAGATCAGTATTAGACTACAAACTTCTCGGAACAATGTCTAAGCTGCTAGCTGAGAAGGTCCAGCCTCATAGACTACCTTATGTAGGATTTCAAATAAACCCTGAATTTTTCCATTACACAGAGACTGGACAATAAATGTTAAGCTAGTTTTAACAAGACTTAAGTAAAATCTCAATATTCTTAGAGTTTCCTCAAGATATCATAACCTCCAGACAACAGTAAGTAACTTCCACAACATGACACCTGAAACACTAATTCTACTTGTTACTTAATAAAAACTCAATGCCAGATATTGGGGGGAAAGCTGAAATATCAGAGAGAGGAGACAGACCACAGTCAATTCTCACCCAGCCAACTTCTCAGGGTAAGAGCTATCTTCCAGAGTCCTCAGGGTAGCTTGTTGCTTCTACAGAATCCTACACTTTCTGCCTATGCCTGCCTTTAATATCTTCTTTACCCAGTTGTTTTACTTCTGGGTTTAATGCTGCATCATAATTCTAGAGTTAAGATCAAAGCTGTGAGCTGCTACTGTTTGGTAGTTAGGCCTTGAACTCACAGAAACACAGAAAGATCTCTGTCTCTGGAGTTATGGCATTAAAGGCTACCATTCAGTCTTTCCCACACTGGTTTAAAGGCATGGGTTACCAACTGTCATTCCTGTGCTGGAATTAAAGACATGAATTACCACTCTCTAACCCTCATGGCTTGACTCTGGGTGGATGTCTAATCTAATGGAATAATCTGATATTCCAGGATGATTTTATTAAATATAAACTATATCACAACAGACATCCACATTACTAAGACGTCTGATAGATGGTATTTGGTCATTGGTCAGTTATGAATGTTTGTGATTATTTTAGTGTGGTGGTGTTTTATTAATTGTTACTGGTATTGCAAAGGGAGGAAACTATACAAAGATTGGATTCAGTGACCTCATTTAGAAAAAAAAAGGAGAGGAGATATAGGAATGATAAAATAAAGGGTAGATTATTCAATCTACTTTAAACTAAGAAACAACTATTAATCTCAAATACTTTGTGTTGGTATGGACTTTTGTTTATTGGTACTAATTTAAGGTTATTTTGTTGCAACATACTGTATACATGTTTCTACATTTGTTTCAGGTATTGTACCTATGCAATTCATTAAAATGTAGAATAAAGTTTTGTTTTTGAAATTTAAAATAATCAAAAAACACAGCTTAGTAGTTAGTCATGTATAACAACTGAATTTGTAGATGTATTAGGCATGTTTCAAGAACATACAGAGATTTATTTTAGATACATAAATTCTTTAAATACTTCAATAACCTATGGAGTATGACCTATAAAATGTTTTAAAATGTTTTGTTAACAGTGTTTTTCATGAAATGTCTGTTCCTGACAGCATCAATGTACTGCATAAAAAGATGACTGTAGTTGCACGAATTCAGTTGTATTAAATGAGACTCAGAGTCAAATATCCGGAGAAGGCTGAAATATCAGAAAGAGGAAGCACCACAGTCAATTCTCACCCAGCTGTCTTGCAACTTCCTCAGACTGCTCCTGTTTGCTTCTGCCTGTCACTTCTTTTTTTTTTTTTCTTGTTGTCTTTTTTTTTCCTTCTTTATTTTGTATTTATCAAGAAAAAAAACAGTAAAAAGAATTTAAAATGCGGAAGAGTTAACAATAACTATACAGAGGATAAGAATCATAAGCATGGCTTATCAAGGGTGGAAATACAAATAAGATTGCTACACATATATTTTCTTTGTGTTCATCTTTCCCTCTGATTTTTTTTTCCATCCCTGTATATCCTTATTCAAGGTCTCTTCCCCCTCCCAACACATCTGGTCGTTTTTCTTCTCTGCAACTCCCCATCCCCTCCCTGGGCAGGGAGCAGACAGTTCTATGGTCCCACGGACCCAATAATGCTTAGATCAGTTTCCACTTCTGGCCAAATCCAGTTCTTTCCCCCCTCCCTCAAGAGTGAGTCAGGTGTTCCTATAGATGGACTGGGGTTTGAAGGGTCAGACCAGGGTGTTTCTGATCCCAAGCTGTTTGGTGGTTGTGGTTTGCCTCTTGGGCATGTTTGGCTTTTTTTCTTGTTTGTTTGTTTAGAGACCACTAGTGAGTGAGTACATCCCCTGCTTATCTCTCTGAGTTTGTGAGACTTCGCTCAGGAGGATATTCTCCATATCCCTCCATTTGCCTGTGAATTTTAGGATATCATTTTTTCTTACTGCTGAGTAGTATTCCATTGTGTAGATGTACCACAGTTAGTTAATCCATTCTTCAGTTGAGAGATATCTAGGTTGTTTCCAGGTTCTTGCTATTACAAATAATGCTGCTATGAACATAGTTGAGCTAATACCTTTGGAGTGTGAATGTGCCTCTTTAGGGTATATACCCAGAAGTGGTATTGCTGGGTCCTTGGGGAGATTGATTCTCAATTTTCTGAGAAACCTCCATATTGTATTCCAAAGTGGCTGAACTAGCTTACAATC
>PVIH01014189.1:0-30432 GCA_004025045.1 Sigmodon hispidus | reverse complement strand
GCTGCCTGTCACTTCTACCAGTCCCTTTTGTTTCTGCTGGGTTTCTATGAGCCCTTATATACCCTATTCCATCCAGGTTAGGATTAAAGGCATGTGGCCTTGAACTCACAGAAACAGAAGTTCTGTCTCTGAAGCTATGAGATTAAAACTTTTTCTCTGCTGGGATTAAAGGTGTATGTAATTGACTCTCAGCTGTTTATCCTTGTATTCAAGGATCAAGAATTCCCTGAGCTGTCTGCCTGGGATTTGACTGTGTGCTGCCTCTGATATTTCAGAATTTATTAAATATCTAACAAATATCCACAGATGATGGTCAATAAAGAAATTCCTTATAGAGCTTGATTTCAATGTGGAAAGAGTAGTTATTTGGGCAAGGAACTGCTCTTTTCTATGCTGTACAGACTGGACAAGTGGAACATAGAAAAAAGTCTCTCAAACATTGAAAGACAAAGCAAGACAATACTTTGAGATTCCTGCTTCACAGAAGAGTTTGTCAGCTATTCTTTAGGACACAGAGGAAAAAGACTGATGAAGATTGCCAATATAAGGTGGGTCAGTTCTTCAGATTTTCTGCTTCATTAAATAGTCTGCCAGATATTCTAGGTCTGTAGTCTAAAGATGGATGTCCCAACATTGTTCAGGTTATCTGCATGACTATCCAGGCAGCCAGATGTCTTTTCATTTCTAGAGTTTTGGAAGTTGTTTGCAATGTTTTTACTGTTTGCTCAAGAAATATTATATACTTTTGGGGTCTGTGATAAAGTTAAAGCCTATATAGTTATAGTTGCACTTTTCGTTAGTTCTGATAGAGAGTTGATGTAGGAATGTCTTTCTGTATGCTGTGAATATCATTCTTTAAATAAAGAAACTGTTTTTGGCCTATTCAGGGCACCATAGGTAAGCAGGGAATGGGAACATAGGTAGGAGAAAAAAGGCAGAATTAAGACACACAACCCAGTTGCCAAAGAATCAGCATGTAAGGAATACAAGTAAGCCATAGGCCACTTGGCAGGACAGATTAATGAAAATGGGTTGAATTAAGATGAAAGAGCTAGCTAGCAATATGCCTAACACAGAGGCCAAACAGGATAAAATTAATAAAAGCATCTAAGTTATTTTGGGGGGCCTAAGCAGTGGCAGGTAGATAGGTGCTCTGGAACTACACCTATCTAGACCTCTGGCTGAATGGGTCCAGAAACTTCCTGTTATAGAGAGTATATTAGGTATAAAACTTTGGACTCAATAAGATAGGATAAATAATGAAGTTTTTTATTTCTCTATATTTGACCAGCACAAATAGACTGAACACTGTGAATGTAATCCTTACTTTATAATTGTTCTTATTGTATATAGTGGTATATTTTGGATCCATGGTTATTGGGTATTTTCCGCTGTCGATGCAATAAGCCAGTTAAGTCAAATTATTAAGTCCAGGTTTAATAAACAGATAAAAGCAACTTGTGCATGACTCTTGGGAAGGCAGGAGAATTGGAGTACACAGCAGGTCTTAAATATCCTATAGGCATGGTCTTAAATAGCCCTGAGGGAGGGACTGACTCTTGGCAGGCTTTCTCGGTGGTGGGGTCTGTTAGATTAAATAAAATTAACCTGGCATCAGGAGGTTGAGTCAGAAACTAGCTTCCAGGATGTGTTCAAAAGGATATAGTGAGAATTCTTTAGTGAGGGCTGAACAGAACGTCGGGCTTTTGTGGGGGGGGGGGGGGACAGGAGCAAGGAGAGAAGATTAACTACTTGCTATTCAGCCACTTTGAGGTAGTAGGATTCCACTTTAACCTTTGAATCCTGAGTTTTATAGAATAGAGATTTAGATAATGTTTCTTTTAGTATCCCTGATAGAGTCAGTGCCTGAGGGAACAGAATTCCTGCCTGGCTGAGGCCCGGTGGCCAAAGCTCTGCTGGTAGTTGCAGAGTTGCAATTGCCAGTTGGTACAGCAGTTGCTTAAGATGCAGCCACTGTGTGGAATGCAAAACAATAGGATATCTAAACTGGTTTTTATAGTATACACTGGAATCCCAAAAGGGTAGGCTCTAATGCCAGTACAGAATGAATTTGCTAGAGAGAGCAAGGGCAAACAGGCAAAGGGAGAATAAGTTTCTACCACAGGACCTTCCTACAGACTGCCAGCAGAAGATGTGGTCCAGATTAAAGGTGGAATTTCCCACCTCAAAAGATCAAGATTAAAGGTTTATCTTCCTACCTCAAAGATGCAGATTAGAAGTGGCTTCCCACTTCAAATCATTTAATTTAAAAACCAAGCCAACTAAAAAAACAAACAAAACTCCTCACAGGAGTGCCCAGTCATTTGGATTTTAGTTAATTCCAGATGTATTTAAGTTTACAACCAAGAATATCTATCATATAATTTTAAGATCAATGGACTAAGTAGTTTATTATGATTTTGCAAATAATAGTAGTGAGTTTGAAGACAAATTAAAATTGACTGTATATGGTACTGATGTTTACCTTTGTATTAACCCACGAAGTTTCTGGAAGCTTCTTGTTTGTTTTTTGGTTTATCAAATTTCATAAAAAAAAATCAAATGGTTCAAATAAATAGATGCTGTTTAAAACATTTAAAAAGATTAATCTTCTTGTTATGCCCAGATCCAGGGGACACCTAAAAGACCACCATGGAGACCAAATCCCATATGTAAAAGCCAAGAGCCTTTATTCAAGCTTAAGCTTAGTCTCTCTGTCCAATGCAGCAGTTAGAGAGAGCCAAGCCTGAGCATGAAGGGTTTTTATCACAGTAGAAGTTAGGGTTAGGAGATTTCCAGGTTTCATGTTTCTGATTGGCTGACATTTATCTAGGAGTTGCTTAGGGAGATCAAGGGGAATAGGTGTGTGCTAGGCTCTTGGACTATCTCTCCATTGGAATGTTTGGAATATCAGCAATTTCCCCTCAGGTGCTGGCCCCTCACTCGGTGGTGTCTATTTTGGGCTTTTCTTGGAACTACCAGGTGCTGCCCGTAAGAGACTCTTAGGCCTACAGTCTGGCAGGTTTTTATTATGCCTGTAGTGGCAGTTGTCTAGCCAAACTCTTCTAGGTCCCAGTTTTCTACGTGGTCAAGCTGTTCTGGGCCCCACACTACTAAGTAAAATCCCTTGAAAGACATAATTAAAATATTTTGGGTTTATAACTAGGATCATAAATTTGTAAATTAAATGTTTCAAAACACAACTTTGTACTTATAGCTTTAATAAATTAATAATAAACTTTCCAAAACCACAAACATTTTTAGTGTAATTATTTTACATAAATTATCCACTTCACAATAACAGCATTTATTCTAGAACAAAAATCAACTGTCTTTTTAATTCATTCTAAAGGAGACTCCATCCTCATTAACATAGGGTTTACAGACTGGCTTCTATATTTTTGTCCTCATTAACAAACTGTTTATTTCTGACCCTGTGCCAAGAGGCATCTACAGGTTCAGTGTCCTATATGTGGTCATTCAGGATTTTACCCTTAGGCACCTACCCTCACTTTAATTGTATCATCTTCTTGTCACAAAGCTGTAAATAAAGCACCTTAGAACTCAATGATATATATCATAGTTCATCAGTATAAGGGTGTGAGTTACAACAAATTTTAACATCAGCGGGGATTAATGGTGATTTTTCTACATTATGCTAATTATCCACTTGCTAGGCTACTAGAACCCTTACTAAAATGACAAATTTAAAGTCTCACACTAGACAGCACATGTTTTCTTAGTGATCTCTAATGATTCTCACAGGGAATGGCAGGCATGTTGTATTTATTTACTTTGCTCAGTGATTAGTAGTACAATAAGTCATGTGACCAACCTAGAATTTAAGAGAGGTGGAAAGAGCCTGGATTGAGAAGAGGTATGGGGTCAGAAAACATGGGAGAAAGGAGAAGAATGAAAAGAAGACAGAATCAAACTACTACTGTGCATACTCAAAATTAACAGGAAGATCAAAACATCTTAGGAGTTGCTGAATAAAGGCATTTCCTTGTTTTTAAATATTATAGAATATGGATGTTATCTAAAATCCTTGTGGACATTCATTCCAAATATAAGTCAAAAGGTCTCAAAGTGAGAACAGTACAAGAATCCTGGTTCAATGAGGTGGATATTCACAACAGAATCTGGTTTTATAACTGGTTGTTTTCAGTTATGTCAACTATTCCATGCATTTATTTTAGATTTAAATAAAAATCTATTTATGTTATTGTAAAGAATCATTGAAACATGAATTTTAGTTGCTATCAAATGAAAACTGAAAGCCAGATATTGGAGAAAAGGCAGGAATATCAGAGAGAGGAATCTGACCACCCTTAAGTCACTCAGCCAATTTCTCAGGGTGAAAGCTATCTTCCAGAGTCCTTAGCCTGACTTGTCGATTCTACACAATTCCACAGTCTGCCTATGCCTGCCTTAAATCTCTTCTTTGTTCAGTTGTTTCACTTACAGGTTCAACTCTGCATCATAATTCTAGAGTTAAGATTAAAGGCGTGAGCTACTACCATTTGATAGTTAGACCTTGAACTCACAGAAACACAGAAAGATCTGTCTCTGGAGTTATGGGATTAAAGGCTTAGGTCACCACTTGATCTTTCCCCTGCTGGTAGTAAAGGCTTGAGTTACCACTCTCTGACCCTCCTGGCTAGACTGTGGGTGGATCTGTTCTCTGATATTCCAGATTGATTTTATTAAATATAAAATATATCATCACAAATCATAACTCATGTAACTGGACAGCAATGTGGAGGTTTGAATAAAAAAATATCCTCTCTAGGCTCACATATTCTAACACTATGCCCCAGTTAATGGTACTGTTTAAGGGAACTATAATACCTTTGGGAGGCAGACGCTTGCAAAAGGAAGTTTGTTCTAGGGGGCAGGCTTTGAGGGTTATAACCTCATGCTACTTTTAGTTTAGTCTCTGCTTCCTATTTGTAGAAGCAAATGCATCTCTCATCATCCTATTTCTGCTGCCATGCCTGCCACCTGGTGTCAAGTATCCCTGATTGTGGTGAAATAGATTATATATAATATTTAATAAAATTAGCCTGGAATATCAGAGAACAGATTCACCCACAGTCAAGCCACAAGGGACAGAGAGTGGTAACTCATGCCTTTAATTCCAGCATGAAAGGAAGCTTTTTACAGTGGTTCTCAAATGACAAGATCTTTATGATGCCTTTCTCTGTATTTCACTGAGGTTCCCTAATTTATAACTCTGATAGAAGAACATTTCCCAGGCTCTGTTCATATAAAACCAATATGTTGCTTCAATAGAAATCTAGTGCCATAGAGACAGGTATAAGAGGAATCCTTATGCAAAGCATTTTATATGATGATTATAAAATTACTGCACCTGACATTCATAGTCACAAACCTTATAATTTACATGGGTTAGTATTGAAATTTTATATGACATTCAAGATATTATAAAAATTGGAATAAGGAAAACTCAGTCTATGAAAGAAGAGATATAAACTTTATTGTAAAGTAGATTGGGTGTTCTCCCCCCAATCCTCCCTATATATGTATTAAAATGTGAACATAAAAAGCATGCTAGGAAAATTTTAAATGTTACTGCAGACAGATTGCATCCTCTGATACTTTAAAAGTAATGAAGCCACAAAATATCATAGGGAGTGGCACTATTAAGAGATGTGGATTAATTCGAATGAATATGGCTTTCTTGGAAGAAGTATGTCACCATTGATGTGGGCTTTGAGATTTCCTATGCTCAGGATTCTACCCAGTGTCCAGTGTCTCAGTCAACTTCCTGTTCAATCACAAGCTAAGATGTAGCCAGCACCACATCTGTCTGCACACCACTGAAGAGAGAAAACTTAGCTCAAGCAACCCTCTTTGGTACTCTAGTTCCTATTTTATTAAAAAAGGTGAAATAAAGTTTAGTTTCACATTTCTTGCAGGGGCGAGTGCCCAGTTCTGGGGGAAGAATGAGTTCCTGGAAGGGGCCCTGCTTCGTTCTGGGAGAAGAATTATCATGCCTGAGCAATTTTGGGGAAAGAACATGTTCTAAAAGAAGAGACGTAGCAGGGGGTCTCCCCAGTTCTGAGAGAAGAATAGCTTTCTACCTGCCTAGCTATGGAAGATTAGCCAAGACATCTGTCCAGTTAGATTCTTGCTTGCCTAGTTCTGGGAAAAACCAGTCACCACAGGTAGGGTCCAGGTGGAGTCCATCTAGGTGAGATTTAAAGATACTCTGGGGCAGAAAGACCCTAAGCAGGAGCTAGTCAGGACCACATCAGCACCCTGTCTCCAAGCAACCAACTTTGTTGTTACTTTTACCTGTAAAAGATCCCTTGTAAACAAAGAGAGGAGATACTTCTTGCTCTATTATCACAGAAGCTTAAAGTATGCTCCCTGCCTGGCTTGTATTGCACTGCCAATAAACCTTGCTGTTGTATTCAGGACATTCCTGTCTCTGGTCGTTTCTCTGGAGGTTGAGCTCTGGGCATAACAACCACCATGCTCCCCTCCCCCATGCTGATAATGGACTGAACCTTGGAAACTCTAAGAGAGCCCCATCAATTAAATGTCTTTCTTATAAAAGTTGTCATAATCATGGTGTCTCTTCATAGCAACAAATGTAACTAAGTAACATTCTAATCAAATCTTGAAGCCCTGTGAGTTGACAAAGACATTTGATAAATGCAGTGAATTTACTGAATACTTAAATGAAGAAGCTCCTCTTGGTGAGAGACCTATCTTACCTGTCCATCTTCTTTTTAACATAATCATATGGGTCTTTGAAGGTTTCTTTCACTCTTACATGTTACTCACTCCAACTTGGTAATTTTCCATGAGGATTTTTTTTGTTGTTGTTGTTCTTTTGTTTCAGAGGGTGACTTAAATAGATGGTAGTTTTATCAATGGGAATTAATACTATCAATGCTGATCTCACTATTTGGAGATGTAAAGGCACTTCGTTTATGTTGATAATTTCCTTTCACAAAGGATTTGGAGTTAAATATTAGATATAACTTTGTAGTATATGGACCATATTTTTCAGTATAAAACACTGACTTCTTTAAAAATTGAAATGTATTCATAAGTCTTGAGTATGAAATGTAATTAATGTTACTATGAACTACCAAAATGGCATACTGTATTTGTAGCAAATAATTGCACATGCACTATTTATTTCACATTCTTCGAAGTAACAGGGAATGTTTATGCTTCAAAAACTTCTCAATTTATTACCATTTAAATTTTAGCAACATATTTTTTTTGATAAATGTTGAGAATTTGAAATGAAATTGAGCCTATTAAAATAACCATTAGTGACAGACAGAAGAGGTCAATACAGGATAATATCATTCGATTTGGTGAAATAACTAATAATATCTACTCTTATACTATCCTAGGTGTTAAGGTATAAAACTGAATAAGAAACTTCATGTTCATATGAAATACACTGATAAGGACAAGTAAAAGATGACATATAAAAGAGGTATAATCAAAAACTGAATAGAAAGTCCTTAAAGAATATATAAAAAACATTTTAATTAGTTTAAACTATTAATTTAATTAGTTTAAACTATGTTTATCAAAATAACATGGTTTGATTTGACTTTTCTAAAATGGGTACACATTCTTGTTGTTGAAGGTTATAAAAGGAGGAAAAAACACATCCTTCTATTGTTACTATACATTGTTCTAGTAAATTAAACTGAACTCCTTTTTATAAGTACAAGTCATACCTAGACTCTAATAAATTGATACTGCCTTAGTTCTCATGCTTGGTTCAGGACTATAAAAATAGTGTCTATCATGTTTATCAAAATAACATAGACAGCATAACTTATAAGCAACAGAAATTTTTAGTTCATAGCTTGAAAGCCAAGGCTAAAGAGATAGATGAAGGATACAACTAAAGCACACATCCTGTCTCAAAAGAGGTGACTTCTCTTTGTGCCTTCGCATGAAAGAATCAGGGAATCACCCTGAAATGTATTCACTTAGATTAGTGGTTCTTTTTAATAAGGGAAACAGTTCCATTTGTGGAAGAACTATCATTGTAGTTTAATTACCTCCTGAAAGAAAGTCACACTTTTTAATGTCTTCAATTCGATTAGTAAATGTAAACTTAGAAATTTAAATTATGGTAAAAACATATATATTATAAACACACACATATTCTATATAAAAGAGTAGTTTGCAGAATGGAATACACATACTATATTAGTAAAATCCTGAAAATTCAAGTAGTGTCCAATAATTTAACCTAAATCTATAAAGTTATCCTAATAATGTCAATGTTAAAACTATTTAACAGTAAAACACCTATAGTATGTTCTGTAAATCATACCCCAAATCTAAGACACCAAAGAAGAAATATTAAAATTCAAAGAAGGAAATAGAATATGTTAGAAAAATGAATGTAAGAGAAAAGAAAAATGCCAAACATCAATGAAAAATATTTGTTCAGCATAAACTCTAGTGTTTAAAGGAGACAACAGACATAAATGTAGATTAGTTGTCAAATATCAATAGAATTAATTTGAATGCCAGAAGAATAATAGAAGTAAAAAATAAGATTTTCTGTATAACAAATAATTTAAAATGTACTATGAAAGTCTCAAAAGTATTACAAAGGAAATAAAAACATCATATTGAATAAGAAATTAAAGTTTCCATTTTTAGTGAAAGGAATAGATAAATCAAGCCACTCAGCCAAGAATAAACAGAATAGCTGCAGAGAAATACATATCAAGATATATTATGATAAAATTTTTGAAAACCTAAGACAAAACCACAAAAGTAGCCAAATGATATACTAATATTTACCCATAAAAGAGATTAAATAATGGAGTCTTTAAATGGAAGATATAGAAGACACAGAGAAATTATATGATGCCTATTAGAATTTGATTACAAATTAAACATAAATTCTAAACATTGTATATGTTAATTTTCTGTGAAGACAATTAATATAATGTACAATGCCAATAAAATTAGATAAAAATTTTATCATTTCACTAGATGAAGTAGAAGATGTGACAATATCCTAAGCATCTTTATGATGATGAGGGCACAGTAACCAAAGAACAGCTGGGAAATTTCTCCAGCAATGATTAGCAGCTGCACAACAACCCAAGCTGACATCTCACTTACAATGAAAGACAGAAGGTCTTATGATTGGGACTATTTCCACTTTGGCTCTGTACTGTGCTAGTGAGTTTAGCTGTGGTTATTTAAAATTAATAAGTTTTAAAACATTCAAATAAGAAAACTTTAAACTGTTTTTATTTGAAGATGATACCATTTTGGTCCTAGAAAATTGGAAGTCATAAACTATGAACCTACTCTAAGGAGCAAACTAATTCAGTAAGTTAAGAAAACAAGAGATGAACTTAGAAGAATTTATGCAATTTTAGTACAGTACCAATCAACTGTCTTTGACTCTGTTTTGTTCTTGTCTGTGTGAACAGAAACCTTATATGTGAACTGAGGCTTCTGTGAGACTTCAGGAACCCACCATGTTTTGGCTCAAACTGTAGGTCACTCTGTACCACAGCCCACATGAGAAACACAAGTAGGAAGCTGTTTTGGCTCCATTTTTGGGTTCTCAGATTTTTTTTTTAAGGCTTACTTGTTGTAGAAGATTTCCAGCCCAGTTTGAGCCAGAGGTTAGGACCTTGCCCACAGCGTCTTTTTCCCTCAAAGAAATGAATCAGAGGCTTATATTAATTTCATACTGTTTGATCTAAGTCTCAAGCACATTTCTAGCTAGCTCTTTCATCTTAATTCAACCCATTTCTAGTATTCTATCTGCCACATGACCTGGCCCATGGTTCACCTGGATTTCTTACATGGCTCTTCTTTGGGAGTTGGATGGAGACTGACTAACTCTACCCTCCTACCTGTCGCTCCTTTGATTCTCCACCTACTTGTATGGTGCTCCACATAGGCCAAAACAGTTCCTTTATTTACAGAGAACAGTCCCACCACACTTTCTCAGGCTATATGTGGATGTATATGCACTACATTGGAACATCATTTGTGGTTAGCAGTTTTTCTGTTCCTCCCAGCCAATCCCACAGCCATTTGGTTCCAATTAATCACAAAAGGCACATATTAATTATAAACTATTTGACGTATGGCTCAAGCTCATTACTTGCTAATCCTTAAACTATCATTTTTAAACTAGTTATTCTTAGACTAACTCATGATTCTTATTCATGTTTAGCCACATACTTGGTACCTTTGCTTCAGTGAAGCATTCTTATCTTTTTCCTCTGTATCTGACTCATGTCTGCTCTACTCTTTCTGACCCAGAATTCTCTTAGTCTGACTTTCCTGCTTCTATTTTCTGTCTAGCTTCTGTCCAAGCAACATTCTATTAAACCAATATTTACAGTGACAAATACTTATAGTATACAAGAGCATAGTCTCAGAGCACAAACACATCAGAATAAAACACAACAAAGAAAAGAAAACAGGAGCCAAACAAAAAAGCATAGGAAACACATATAGACAGAGATATATACCCAATCATTTTGAAAGGTCTCCCATAAAAACAAAAAACTGGGTTCTGTGGGGCTATCCTCACAGTTTATAAGTATCTTTATATAGTATAAATATTTGTCAGTCCTATTGGTTTAATAAAACACTGATTTGTCAAGTAGCTAGATAGGAAGTAGAAGTGGGGCAACCAGACTAGGAAAAGTCTGAGAAGTAAAAGATCAGAGCAGCAGAAGATGGTGAGACACAGAGGAGATGGTATGAGAGTGCCAAACTGAGCAAAGGTAGGAAAGGTAGGAAGCCACATGGCTAAATATAAATAAGAGTTAGATAGTAATATGCCTGAGACATAGACAATACAGCTTATAATCAATATAAGCCTCTGTATGTTTATTTGGGACTAAGTGGCTGTGGGTGCGTCTGGAATTTGGAGTTAGGCCAGACCAGAAACTTTATACTACAAATGGCAATTCTGCCTGCTGTACTTGATCTACATAGAGACTGAAGAAGCTTAAAAAGGGTTCTGAACAACAAAAGAATAGAGCCCAAAACAGCTCCCTGTTTTGTCTTTCAAGGGGGCCATGGTACAAATTGGCATGAGGGCTTGGGCTACAAAATGTTGGGTTTGTGCCATACAGCTTAAGCTGCAACAAGGCCTGTTGCCAAAGTCTCTCAAGAAGAATAAGAAAGAGAAGGGAAGAAGAAAAAAAGAGAGAAAAATAGCTCCCAAGAGAGGACAAAGGTAGAGATAGAGCGAGCAAGATGCATATGGGAAACTCGCTTTAAATGGGGCCTGATGTCAGAGCTCAGGGAGAGCATGGCTTGATGTCAGAGCTCAGAAGGCCTGCATTTTAGAGATTAACAAATCCAACCTATATATTTTGTAAATACCTTGACTTCAAAGTTGATGCCAAAAGATGTGTTGCTTTGGGGAAGAAGTTTTCTTTTTAGTTTGACAGAAAAGGTTAAGCTGTGGATTCATTCTGGTTTAATCAGTTTGATTGAAAAAGATTCCCTAAAAACCTCAGATGGGAGTGGATGGCCTAGATGATGCAATATTTCAGAGCACCTCTGTTGCAGTTTCCTCTGAGCTCTGCATTCAGAAGAGCTTTAAGGAGACTGGCTGAGATGACTCAGGTTCATAGAATATTCCTGTCAGAAGTAATAGTGAATTTTCTCAGGATCCCCATAACATCTCTAATCAGCAGAAATTAGTCAGGAAAGCAACTCACACATTCCCAAAAATGGATTATAGATGTTTGTCTATGTTTAATGTGTTGGTTATAAGTTGTTATTCATAATGGTCTGAAAGAAAGCTATACAAAGAAGATTACAGTTCTTGTTTTAAAAAGAAAATATGGGAAAAACAGTGGGACTATGCTCCCATGCATTGTATATATTTGTCACTCCTATTTTTTTAAAAAAACACTGATTGGTCAAGTAGCTAGACAGAAAGTAGAGGCAGGGCTTCCAAACTAGGAGAATTCTGGGAAGTGGAAGAGCAGAACAATAGAAGTGAGACACAGTGGAGATAGGATGAGAATGATGAGAACGCTACACTGAGCAGAGAAATAGCAAGCCACATGGCTAACTATAAGTAAGAAATATGGAATAACTGAAAATATAAAAGTTAGTTAGTAAAATTCTTGAGGCATAGACCAAACAACTTGTAGTTAATATGAGCCTCTGTATGTTTATTTGGGATGAAGTAGCTGTATGTGGATCCAGACCTTGCGGTTATTCTTGGCCATAAACTTTATACTACAGTTTGAAGCCATAATATATAAAAAAAATGCACTGACAAAAATTTATGATACAAATAAACCTCAAAAGATGCCTTGAGAGTTGTTTTGTGTTGGCAATCTACAGCTTGTCCTGCCCACAAAATGTATCCTCAGTGAGACAAAACTGGAGAAAACTTGTTTTTCACTTACACGTCGTCATTAGTGAGATATAGCTTCTGAGTTAGGGATATTGGCTTGTGTCCATTTCCCTTCCCTGTGCTAGGATCCAATCTGTGTTAGGCTCATATAAACCATATGCTTTTTATCTCAGTCTCTGTGAGTTCATGTGTATACTGGTCTTGCTATGTTAGAAAGTTTGTTTTCATGGTGTACTTTATCTATCTGGTTCTCACAATTTTGTTCCTCCTTTTTTGCAGAGTTTCCAGAACATTGAACATAGTGGTTTAATGGAGATATCCCACTAAGAACAGAGAATACCAAGGTTTCTCACTTTCTATACATTGTCCAGTTTTGGGTCTCTGTGCTTGTTTTCATCTGCATCAAAAGAAAGATTCTCTGAGAATTGTTGAGCAAGGCACTGATCTATGAGTATAGAAAAATGTCATGAGGAGTCATTTAATGGCTAGGCTCTCTTAGAAAAACAGTGGTATTTTGTTTTCTGCTAGGTTTCTAGGAAATCTAGTCTCAGGTTTTTGGCTACCCATGCAGTGCTATGTATGGGTTTTATCTCATGTAGGGGGATCTTAAATCCAAACAGATATTGGTTGGTTACTCCTCCAAGCTGTCCGCCACAATTGTATATAGATAATCACTATTGGTGATGACTTAGTCATACATACCAGGAATGGTGTTTACATTTGTCCTTTTGCTGTATTTTGCAGTGACATGAACTTGAACAATAGTCCATAGTATGTGAAGTCTCTATGTAGGTACTAGCTTGACTTCTCCATGTTCAATTAGTTGTGGAGGTATTGGTTTCAACCATAGGGGCTTGTTGTCAGTTTGTGGAGAGCTACCAATAGCTTTGGTAATAGCTAGGATATGTGGGGATTCTCATAGGGCCATATTAACAAACAACTCAATGAACTATAACTCATTCCCAGTACTAAAGGCCTTTCATGGTGATGAGAGATGGCCAGTTGGGAACCTGTCCTCCTTTTTTTACTTGGCAATTTTATTTACATTGCCTCATTCATATAAATATTTTAAGAAGTTTCTACTGCATTAAGTTTCCATATGATCCCTCAAATGGATTTAGTTTAGCTGTCCCTCCCTGTAATCCTTCCCTCAGTCCTCTTTCCCTCCCACTCCCCATTTGATCTTTCTGTCCCTGACCCTGCCCCGACCCCACCTCCACATATATTTGTAATTATCTCTTCTATGTCTCCTTCCTAGGGTGATCCATCCATTTTCCAATTCTATATTGTATACTTAACTTGTGGCTATACAAGTTGTAGCTTGTTTATTGAAGACAGCTAACCTACACAAATATGTAAATACAAACCATATTTGCATTTCTGGGTCTGGGTTACTTCAGTCAGGATTATTATTTTTTTTTATACTCAACAGTCATTTTATTTTTAACACTGCACATAAAATGTATCCAGCTTCTTTATTTTTTTCTGTTCTTTTTTTTCTGTATACTTTATTATTATTATTATTATTATTAACAAAGAAGTGATGCTTTCTATCCCTGTATATCATTATTCAAGGTCCCTTTCCCCTCCCGCCACATCAGGTCATTTTTTCTTCTCCACAACTCCCCATCCCCTCCCTGGGCAGGCAGCAGACAGTCCCATGGTCCCACTGACCCAATATTGCTTTGTTCAGTCTCCACTCCTGGCAGATCCAGTTTTGTCCCCCTTCCCTCAAGAATGAGTTAGGTGTTCCTCTAGGTGGAGTGGGATCCGAAGAGTCAGTCCAGGGTGTTTCTGATCCTAAGTTGTTAATTGGTTGTGGTTTGCAGCTTGGGAATGCTTGGCATTTTTCTTGTTTGTTTGTTTAGAGACCACTTATGAGTGAGTACATCCCCTGCTTATCTTTCTGAGTTTGTGATACTTTGCTCAGGAGAATATTCTCCAAGTCCATCCAGTTGCCTGCAAATTTTAGGATATCATTTTTTCTTACTGCTGAGTAGTATTCCATTGTGTAGATGTACCATAGTTTGTTAATCCATTCTTCAGTTGAGGGACATCTAGGTTGTTTCCAGGTTCTTGCTATTACAAATAATGCTGCTATGAACATAGTTGAGCTAATGCCTTTGGAGTATGACTGTGCATCATTAGGGTATACACTCAGAAGTGGTATTGCTGGGTCCTTGGGGAGATTGATTCTCAATTTTCTGAGAAACCGCCATATTGCATTCCAAAGTGGCTGAACAAGCTTACACTCCCACCAGCAATGGAGGAGTGTTTCCCTTGTTCCACATCCTCTCCAATATAGGCTGTCATCTGTGCCTTTTATCTTAGCCAATCTAACAGGTGTTAGGTGGTATCTCAAAGTTGTTTTGATTTGCATTTCTCTGATGGCTAAAGATGATGAGCACTTTTTCAGTCAGGATTATTTTTTTAGCTCTGCCCATTTACTTGCAAATTTTATTACTTTTAACAGCTTAGTAATATTTCATTATGCAAATGTACTATATTTTCTTAATATGTTAACCTATAAACATATATATATACATACATGTATATATGTTTACAGTTTATGGCTATTATGACTAGAGCAGCAATGATTATGAATGTCTTTGTAGTAGAATAAATTTTATTTTAGGTATATGCTTAAAAATAGCATAGATTTATTCTGATATAGATCTATTACCAGCCTTCTGAGGAACTACCTGACTAATTTTTTTAGTGGCTGTACAAGTTTTCAGTTCTACCAAGAATGAATGAGTGTTCTTCTTCCATATCATAAG
Organism: Sigmodon hispidus; assembly: GCA_004025045.1. Taxonomy (NCBI): domain Eukaryota; kingdom Metazoa; phylum Chordata; class Mammalia; order Rodentia; family Cricetidae; genus Sigmodon; species Sigmodon hispidus. Next base: position 15,270 of record PVIH01014189.1, on the reverse strand, counting down.
CTGCATTTTTTTTTAATTAATCTAATCCATTATTCTGGCTGGTTTAATATGAAATTTCAAAGTGGTTTTCATTTGCATTTCTCTTATGACTAAGGATATTAAACATTTTAAAAATACTTCTCAGCCATTTGTGTTTTATCTCTTGAGAATTCTGTTTAGATCTGTACCCTATTTTTAGTTTGTTTTCTTAATATTCAATTTTTTAGTTCTTAGTATATTTTAAATATTAGTCCTCAATTAAATATTTTACTGGAGAAATCATTTTTTTTTAATTTGTATCTTTTTACTTTGTCTAAATTAGGGTCTCTTTTGCTAAATAGCTTTCCAGTCTTATGAAGTGTCGCTTATTAAGTGATGTTCTTAGTGTTCATTCCATCAGTGACCTGTTTAAAAAGTTATTTCCTGTGCCAATGTGTTCAAGAATATTCCCGACCTTCTCATCTATGAAATTTAATATATTTAGTCTTATGTTAAGGTTGTTGATGCATATGAAGATGAGTTTTGTTCAGGGTGGTAACTGTGAATATATTTGCATTCTTTTACTTGCAGACATCCAGTTTGAATAGCACCGTGTATTGTAGATGCTGTCTTTTTTTCAATGTATATCTGTGGCCTCTTTATAAAAAGTAAGGTGTCCACATATGTGTAGATTTTTATCTAAATTTTCAACTTGATTCTAGTCATCAGAGTGTCAATACCATGCTGTTTTTATTACAATGGCTCTGTAGTGCAATTTGACATCAGAGATGGTGATATCTTCCACAGTTATTTTATTGTTTAGTCTTATTTTTAGCTATCTTCATTTTTTATTATTTATATAAAAAATTTATATTATTTTATAAAGATTTGAAAAGATTGCCTTAAATATTAATATTGCTTTCAGTAGGATGGGCATTTTTATTGTATAATATTACCAATCGATGAGCATCTGAGATATTTTCATCTATTGATATCTGCTTAAATTTCTTTGTTCAATGCCTTAAACCTTTACCATACATGTCTTTTATTTGCTTGATTAGAGTTACCCTGAGATATTTTATTTATTTATGTATTTATTTATTTTAGGCACTTGTGAAAGGTATGGTTTCTGTGATTTTCTCAGTTCATTTGCTGTTTGTATATAGAAAAGCTACTAATCTTTGGGTATTAATTTTGTATTCTGCTACTTCGTTTAACTTGCTTTGTTTAAATTATCTACCAGTAATTTTCTGATGAAACTTTTAAAAGTCACATATACATACAATAATATCTTCTATAAATAAACATCCTTTGACTTTTTCTTCCTGTTTGTATTACCTTGATCTCCTTCACTTGTCTTATTGTTCTAGATAAGACTTCAAGTACTATATTGAATAGGCATGGAGTGGAAATTTTTCTCTTAGTATGAATTTTTGTAAAAATGATTTTAACTTGTCTCCATTTATTTTTCTATTGCCTGTGACTTGATGGAAGTCATTTCTATTGTTTTGAGGAATGTTCCTGGTTTCTTGAGGTCTTTTATTATGAAGAGGCATTGGATTTTGTCAAAGGCCTTACTGCATCTAATGATATGACCCTATTTTTTGTCTTTCACTTTGTTTATGTTGTACATTATACTTATCCATTTTGAACAACCTCTTTATTTCATGGATGTAGTTCATTTGATGATAAATTATATGTTTTTGAATTCAGTTTGCAAATGTTATATTGAGAATTTTTTGGCATTTATAAAAATTATTTTATAGAATAAAGTCTTTTTTTTTTTTTTTTTTTTAAATCCGTGGATCCACATGTTCAAACTCACTGCCCACTCCGGGCCCCTCCTGTTCAGTCTTATTTTGAGAATTTTTACATCTATGTTCAAAAGTTTCTCTAAATTTCTTTATTAGTTGGGTCTTTATGTACTTTGGGTATCAGGGTAAATGTAGACTTATGTTATTTCTATTTCTGTTTTGCAGAATAGTTTGAAAAATATTGTTGTTAATTCTTCTTTATAAGTCTCACACAATTCTCTATTTAATCCATTTGGCTCTGATACTTTTGACTGGGAAACTTTTACATACACCTTCTATATCACTGGCAGTTAAAGGTCTGTTTGAATAATTTTTCTCCTCTTGATTTAATTTTGATGGGTTGTATATATAAAGGAAATTATGCATTTCTTTTTGATTTTTCAATTTCATGGACTTTAGGTTTTAAAGTTTATTCTTATAACTCTTGGTATTTCCTTGATGTTTCTATTTTTATGCCTCCTTTGTAATCTCTTGTTTTGTTTATTTGGATCTTTTTATTTTACCTCCCAATTAGTTTGGTTAAAAGTTTGTCAATATTATTCATTCTCAAAGAACTAACATTTTGTTCATTAATTGTTGTTGTTGTGTTTTTTTCTCTTTTTCTCTTTAAGGGGGGCTGCAATCCAGCTCCCAAATAATTCACAAGGAATCTTGTTCTCTCTTATACATGCCTGGCCTTACCTTGGCTTGTTCTTAGACAGCTATATTTTAACTTAAGTTATACTACTTATCCTTTGCCTCAGATTTTATCTTTCTCTATTTCTATATACATTTCTAATTTCTTTTTCCTTGGCTTGGTATGTAGCTGGCCCCTGGAGTCAGTCCTCTTGTCATTCTCTGATCCTTCCTCCCAGATTTCTCCATCTATTTATTCTCTTTGCCTGGTAGCCCCACCTATTTTTTTCTCCTTCTGTGCTGTTGGCCATTCAGCTATTATACAAGTTAGATACTTAGACAGGCAAAGTACACAGCTTCTCAGAGTTAAAAAATGCAACATAAAGAAATACAACATATTTTTGCGTCATTAAACAAATGTCCCACAGCATAAACAAATGTAACACATCTTTAACAAACAGTCTACAACAATTAATTCTTTATATTGTGCTTTTGTCTCTTTATCTTTCTCTTTTTATTAATTTTAGTGTTGAGTTCAATTATTTCTTGCCACATGACCATTTGAAGTTTTCTTTTCTTTCTTTTTTTAGAGATTTCTAGAGTTAGTAACTTTACTTTAAAGTACAAAACAGTTTTGAGGGGAATAAGAAATTCTAAATATATGGGGAAATGTTCCATATTCATGTATCAGAAAATATAGTTACTAAAATAGCAAAAGCCCTCAAATTTATCTATTATTCCTATCAGAATCCAAAAGCATTTCTTTCTAAAAGTTGATGAATTTATTATTAAATTCAAAAGAAATTATAAGCGACCAAGATTTCTAAGACACTATTAAAAATGTTTATGACACTTTATGTCATTAGGAATTGCTAAAAAAACAGCTGTATCAAGACAATGTAAACACAAGATTTTGGATATAAGAACAAAAATTGGAGAGTATGTATATATTGTTGGATATGGAAACAACAATTGAAGAGTATATAAATTAACCTATCTATCTAAGGAGAGTTTTTTAGAATGTGGTATCATGAACATTCATTGAAGGAAGATTGATTTTTACATAAATATCACAATATCCTATATTTGGCAGACAACAACTCTTTTATGCTTTGGAGATCAGGTGAAAGAGGAAAGGCAGGGGTAGGGAAAAAGAATTTACTATGTCACTTAGTTCAAAAATCCCTTGATCATACCTAACACATCATATGCTAGCTAAAATATATCTGTGATAATTTGCTAGCAACATGTATAAAAATGTCATATTTGCAAAAATTAATTCCAAAGAGATGAAATGCTTAAAATTAAAAACTAAAGTTATTAACTTTTTGGTGTAACACAGGAAAGCATATCACATTGCTTTGAATTTATCAAAAAGTTGTTAAAATATAACACCAAAACCATAGCCAGAACAAAAAAATAAGTACATAGGCATCCCCATTCACCTGTTTTTTCTGAAAACCTGTACAGTTAGTAAAAAGTACAACAAAAGATGTCTATTATCATTAGTTACATAAACACACACATACATATCTATGATTGCATCGTTCATCCTTCTCATTTCTCCCTTTAAACCTTCTCAAATACTCCTTTCTTTGGGTTCTTTCAAATCTCTGGCCCCTTTTTCATTAATTATTATTACATTAATATAAATGTGTGTGTATATATGTGTATATATATATTCCTAAATGTAATCTCCTCAGTTCCATATAATGCTACATTTATGTATGATTTCATGGGTGACCACTTGATATTGGATATTCAATTTACATGCTCTTTTCTAGTGAAGACCATTTTCACTCTCAGCATACCTTAATTGCTTTTAATTCTTTTTGCAGTGTTGAGGGCTCCAAGGCTTTCCTCTGTCCAGGTCAGTATACCTATCATTGTTGTTTTTGTTCATCTTATTTATAGAAACTCTTATTGTTGAGACTTTTTGGGTGTAGCTTTTGACTATGAGTAACATCATTACAAACTCCTTGATTTCCTGGCTTTTATAATATTTGTGTTTCTTCTTCTACATGTTTCCTGAACTTTGGGTGTGAGAGTAGTTTTATTGATTTATCCATTGAGACTAGATTCTGACCATTTCTGAAATGACAGAATTATCACCTGTCAATTCTACTCTCAAATATATATACAAAAGACATCAAAAACATGTCACATAAATACTTGCAAAACACCTTATTGCAAAATGACTAATAAACTCAAAATATGAAAAAACAAATGTTTCAGCTTATACGTTTTAAAAAATAGAATATAGTCAACAATAGTGTATTGTTAGCTAAAACAGAATGAGGTATTAGCTTATGAATTGGAGTTTATATTTGTATTGTTTTTCACAAAGTTCATGTAGTAAGGCTACATGAACTATTCAGATGTAGGGTATCCTTGGGGGAAGTAACTCATAGAAGTTTTTTGGGTTTGTTTTCTGTATTTTGGGGGGGATATATACATTATTCTAGAAACCTTTCTTCCTCTTTCTAGCTATCTCTGCTTCCTGGTCTCCATGAGAAATTCGGTTGTGCTCCACTGTGAGTTCTTCATTGTGAAGCTCCAGCTCAACACCACGTCATCAGATTTGGACTGAAACCTCTGAAACTGTAGTCATAAATAATGGTGTTTTTTTTTCAAAAATTGAGTATTACAACATAACATAGAAAATCTTTGAAAACAGGTTACATGAGGTAACCTTGTCACAAAAGGTCACAAACATATATTTTTGAATTTCATATATATAAAATATGTAGGCTGAACAAGTCTAACATAATGGTAAATACATTGTTTCATATGGAGATTTGGTAGAGATTGATATAGTAAAGAAAATTTTCATTTATTTCCATTAATTTTTCAACATTTTGCAATATATTAATATTTTTGAATTGTACTCTTTAAGTATGTGGATATGAGCTACATTTAAATAAAACTTCTTTAAAAAGGATGGTATTCTCTGGAAAAGATAAATGCAGGGATTTCTATCAATAACTTCACAGTTGCAGATCTATAACTAAGAAACTATACCAATTTTTTAAAAATCAAGCTACCAAAGCAAAATAACAACAATTGACTCAAAACTATGACAGAAGTTGAAGCTGTAATTAAAAATCATGTTAAAAGTCTGCAGCACAGATGGCTGTGGGGAATAACCATCTGAAGAATGAGCAATGATTTCTCACTCCTAAAAAATAGAATGAAATTTCCTAATTTTGTGTGGCTAATATCACATTGTCACTAAAAGTAAACAACAATAACACACACATACAAACACACAACTTCAAATGGCTTCTCTTCCATGTGAATGGGATATATAATTGTTATTTGTTATTTGTAGATGATTTTTTTCACACTGGAAGAAACATAGTAAGAAATAAAATATTGAAGAAGAAGAAGAGGAAGAGGAGGTGGAAGAAGAAGACAAACAAGGAAATATTATAAACAAAGACATTTATAGAATATATAGAGTATGACTTGCTTCCTATTGTGTTGTATAAGATTCTTAAAATTTAATTATTTGTAACTATAGGACAGTGATCTTTAGAATTAAGTTGCATAAACCATGTATACATTTAGAGCTTTAGATGTACTTATAATGACAAGGATCAGTATTTATATACTCCTATGACACAGACTTTGGGTTTTAAACTTCTCATTTCTTCTCCCCCAAATAAAAATTATACACCACATTCACAGCCACTTTTGTAGTTTGGTGTAACGAACAGGTTGGCTTTTGGCTTGTACATTAGAACTCTCATGATCCCCTCCAAATCTCTTTACTCACAGCTCTACAGAGATGATTGATTTTAGACAGTAGAGAAAAGCAGTTACATGAGATACAAAATTTGTTTCACTGTAAAACCAGCAGAAAATGCTCCTAGCATCTGACAACTTTGGAGGAAGACAATAATAAGCATAAGTAACAAGTAGAATTTTATCATGTTAAAGTAGGACATTATCATGTGAAATTAAGGTGTACCAACTTTGCTTCACTATAAGATTTCCCAATAGAGATGAATAAAACAGTGCATAAAATGTAATATCCATACATTTCTAGATTAAATACAGGAAGATTTGTAGATATAAAGACTTATATTCTTGCACTTTAAGCTTTATCCTATAATGTAAAAAACCACCTGCTGAGTGGTTAAGGCAGAAACAATTTCTAAGTACTCATGAGTTTAACCAATACTACACATGCTTTGATTAAAAACATAAAGCTTTCATATTTCAGCTAGCTAACCAATTAAGCCTCATATGTTTATAAAGACTACAGGTTAGTAACAGTTTATCTTACAGTGAAAAATTATGTATTCTTCTAATAGATATTTTTAGCATATAAAAGAAGGTACACAAAAATAAAGCAACTTCCTGAATTTCAGTATTAAGATAGTTTACTTCATTTTTAAAAAATTAAATGCTGCTTGTCCTATGGCTCAGGCATATTGATAGCTATTTCTTGTATCTTAATTCAACAGATTTTCATTAATCTGTCTTGCCATGTGACCTGTGGCTTACTTATTTCTTTACATTTTGCTTCTTGGGCAGCTGCCCTCCTCCTGTATCTGGACTTGAATGTACTGACTACTTTTAAGATGCCTTGCCATGAGTCAAAACTATTTCTTTATTTACCAATGACATTCACAGAATACAGAAAGACATTCCACATTACTTCCACTTTTCTGTCTAATCAAAAAGGAAGGTTTCATGAAAAGGGGGATATAAGAAAAGAACTCTAGGAAATCCAGAGAATTATCAGGTCATACTTTGAAAATCTATACACCAGAAAAATGGAAAACCTTGAAGAAATTTACAGCTTTCTTGACAGGTACCACTTACAAAAATTAAATCAATCAGATTAAATAACTAAACACACCTATAACTCCAAAGGAAATTAAAATCTTCCCAAGTAAAATAAGCCCAGGTCTGGAAGGTTTCAGTGCACATTTCTACCAGTCATTCAACAAGGAACTGATACCAATACTCCTCAAACTGTTTCATAGAGGAGAAACTGAATGAATATTGCCAAACTCTTTATAAGGCCATAATAACCCTAATACTGAAGCCACTCAAAGATGCAACAAAGAAAGAGAATTAATTACAGACCAATTTCCATTATGAATATTGATGCAAAAATTCTCAACAAAATCATGGCAAACTGCATACAACAAGATGTAAAAAATATCATCCACCATGATCAAGTAGGCTTCATCACAGAAATGCATGGATGGTTCAACATACAGAAAACTGTAAATGTCATCCATCATATAAACAAACTGTAGGAAAAAAAAACATGACTATGTCCTTAGATGCTGAAAATGTCTTTGACAATATTCAATACTCCTTTATGATAAAAGTCCTGGAGAGATCAGGAATACAGGGAAAATATCTCTATATAATAAAGATGATTTACAATAAATCAAGAGCCAACATCAAAGTAAATGGAGAAATACTCAAAGCAATCCCACTAAAATCAGGGGCTAGACAAGGATGTCCCTTCTCCCCTTATCTATTCAATATAGATCTCCAAGTTTTAGCTAAAGCAATAAGAGAACAAAAGGAGATTAAGGGGATACAAATTGAAAAGAAGAAATGAAACTATCTCTATTTGAAGATTATATGATTGTATACATAGGTGACCCACAGAATTCTACCAGGGAATTTCTACAGCTAATAAACACCTTCAGCAAGGTAGCAGGATAGACGATTGACTCAGAGAAATCAATAGCCCTCTTAAACACTAAAGATAAAAGGGCTGAAAAATAAACAAGAGAAACATAACCCATTATACTAGCTGAAAATAGCATTAAATACCTTGGAGTAACTAAAACCAAGGAAGTAACAGATCTATTTAATAAAAACTTTAAATCACTGAAGAAAGAAATTGAAGGGAATATCAGAAAATGGAAAAATCTCCCACATCCTCTGCCATAGTAAAAATGGTAATTCTATAAAAAGCAATCTACAAATTCATGCAATTCCTATCAAAATCACAACACAATTTTTTAAAGACCTGAAAAGAACAATACACAGTTTCATTTGTAATAACAGGAAAGCCAGGATTCCCAAAACAATTTTGCTCAACAAAAGAACCTCGGGAGGCATCACCATCCCCAAATTCAATTTATACTGTAGAGCTACAATAATAAAAACAGCCTGGTACTGCCATAAAAACAGACTTGTGGATCAATGGAATTGAACTGAGGATCCAGGCATTAACCCAAAAATCTATGAACACCCAATCTTTGAGAAAGAGGCACAAAATATTCAATGAAAAAAAGATAGTATCTTTAACAAATGGTGTTGACATAGCTGGATGGTAGTGTAGAAAAATGCAAATAGATCCAAGCCTATCACCTTGCACAAAACTGAAATCCAAGTGAATTAAAGACTTCAGCATAAACGCAGCCACACTGAACTTGATAGCAAAGAAAGTAGGAGATGTCTTCCAGTGCATTGGCACAGGTGACTAATTTCTAAATATAACACCAGTATCACAGACACTAAGAACAACAATCAGTAAGTGGGACCTCCTGAATCTGAGAAGCTTCTGTAAAGCCAAAAACACAGTCAATAAGACAAAATGACAGCCTACAAAATGGGAAACTATTTCACCACTCCTACAAGTGACAGAGTACTGATCTCTAAAACGTATAGAGAACTCAAGAAACTGTAGCCCAAAGCCTTAAACAACCCAATTTAAAAATGGGATTGAGAACTAAAAAGGAAATTCTCAACAGAAGAATTAAATATGGCTGAAAGGCACTTGAAAAAGTGCACAACATCTTTAGTCATCAGAGAAATACAAATCAATACAACTTTGATATACCACCTTACACCTATCAGAATGGCTAAGAGTGAAGATTCAGATGACAGTATATTCTGGAGAGGTTGTGGAGTAAGGGGAACACTCTTCCATGGTTGGTGGTAGTGTAAGATTGCTCAGCCCCCCCCCCTGGAATGCAGTATGGCAGTTTCTCTGAAAACTGGGATTCAATCTTCCCAAGGACCCAGCAATTGGTATTTGGCATATACTTCAAAGATGCACATTCACACCCCAAAAGCATTAGCTCAACTATGTTCATAACAGCATTATTCATAAGAGCAAAAACCTGGAAACAACCTAGATGCCTCTCAACTGAAGAATGGATTAACAAACTGTAGTACATCTACACAATGGAGTACCACTCAGAAATAAGATAAAATGATATTCTAAAATTTGCTGACAAGTGAATCGATTTTTAGAATACTCTCCTGCGCAAGGTATACCAAACCCAAAAACCTGTGCAGGAGATGCACTCACTCATTAATGGACTTTAAAGAAAATGCAAAACATACTCAAGTTGCAAACCACTACCACTAAACAGCTTGGGATCAGAAGAATCTTGGACTAGCACCTTGGAGCCCATTCCCTCCAGAGGAACACCTGACCCAGTCTTGATATTAGGATGAGGAAAGTAGATTTGACTCATGTGGATGCTGAACTAAGCCACCTTGGGTCCTTGGAACCCTCTGCCCTTGCTGGGGAGGAGATAAGGAGATCGGGAGAAGAGAGAGTGATTGGGAGGAGGGGGAAGTGAGTTTGAGCAAGGGGATACATAGATAAAAAATGAGATTTTATTCAAAAATAAATCAAAAAGAGAATAGAGCATTAAATGTATACCTCTATATGTTTATACTACTTAAAAATAAATATATTTATAAAAATAGATAAATAATATTGTTTATGCAAATAACAAAAGCAGTAAAGTAGCCTTAACCAACCAAGAGTAAAAGTGATCAAAGTGTGTATTAAACAAAACAAAAAGTAAACAAAGAAAAACTCATGGATCCTCCTTTAATGGCTTCAAAAATAAAAGAGGCTGGCTTGCTAAAGAAACATTATTTTGGTTTATCATTGGCATTATTTGAAAGTGTTCTTTAAATATAAAATACATCTGATTGATTTCCCCCCCACAAAAAGTCCATGTGAGCTCTTAAACTGTAACATTTCTTAAAGATGTTTCCACTAAGTACATTGAATAATTAACAGGAAACAATTTTTTTCTTTGAAATGAGCCAAAAACTACTTGCACAGTCTTGACAATGTATTCTAGAAATAAACATTCTCTTTACTCCAGAAAAAGGAATGTTTCAATTTTAACATAGCAAAACTACGTATAGCAAAACAACTATCAAGCAAGAATTAGAGTCTAATATACCTTTTATAATAACTAAGAAACACTATGCTTATAACTAATCTTCAACTACTTCAAAGAACATAAAAGAATATAATATTACCTAAGTAAACAGGAAGTACAAGCAATTTCAAAATCTAGAAATGACAGAGATGATATTTGGGTGCCTGGACAGTCACCCAAAGTTCCTTTGTAAGACTGAGGCATCCATCTTCAGCCTACAGGTTTATAGTCTCTCGAATAACTTTCAGTAAATCAGTATAATTGAAGGACTGATCTGCACATTCTGGTATAGTTTGTCAGTTGCTTTCCGTTGTGTCCTGAAAAATGTCTAGCAGTTTTCTCTGTGAAGCAGGAATGTGAAGGACCATCTTTGATCATTCTGCCAAAATTCTGAGGTCACTTTCCTATGGGTCCTGCATACCCAGTTTATACAGCAGTTGAAGCAAGGACAGCTTCTTGTCCAGTGGCTAACTTTTGTCACAAAGAAAGTAAACTTCATATGGAATTTTGTCAGTGACCATCATTTTCTTGAAGTAGCTTTGTGCTGCCAGAAGCAGACCTATCTCACTGTCCAGAAAGGTCTAAATTCTTAAAATATTTTAAATACCATATTATTTAGGTCTTGGAAGTGTTTAAAATTTACCTATCTAATTAAAATATGTCTTTTTTATACCTAAAAATACCACTAACATGACTATAAGGTTGGTTACCCTAGATGATCATTAATCTGCATTTCTTAATTATACTTTATCATTTGAAATGAATTATATAAACATAATGCTATAAACAAGAGTGGAAATATACTTACAGTATAACAAAATTCCCCTTAACTTTCTATCAATAAACCACAATTCATATTAATGGAAAACATTTGAGATTAATAGCCATTTTTGGATTAAAGTAGATTCAATAATCTATCTTTTCTAACCATTCTTATATTATATTCCCCTTTTTATTTAGAACAGGCTTGACTATGAGCATTAATCATTTACAATGAAGTCAAATATTTGTAAACAATATTTTGGGAATTTGTACATAGCTTTCTATTACTACTTCCTGCTGGTTGAGAGGTACTGGCAATCTCATAGGGTTCTTGAGGCTGGATCATCTTAGTCAATAGCTTTGAAGCTGATGTGACCATCTCTTCCCATCAGAGATATTTTTTCAGGGGGTCTTCTTTGATCAAACTATATTAGACTAGAAGCAATTCACAGGTTTTTATCTTCTGAGGAAACAAAAGCAGAACCTCTTTTTCAAAATAACATATTCTTAGAACTAAATTTAAAAGTTAAGATACCTTTAAAATAAATGTCTTCTTAACTTAGCAGCCTTTACAACCAAATGTCTTTCTGTATCTAGCTCATTATCAGTTAAAAATTAAAAGAAAACACAATAATAACTATAATCCAGACTCCTGTTTATTTTTCATCATTATATGACTTACTATATATTTATTACACTATCTCTCTTTTTTGACAGAAAAATTCTCTACCTTTTTCTTTTCTCAGTTTTTTCACACAAATTGCAACCAATTTAGGGGTTTTCTGCATCTGAATCTGTTTTATTGAGAATCTTTAATAATTTTCTAACTAGAATAGCTTTTAAAGTGCTATATTATAAAGCACTGCTTTGTCTGTTGACTCCACTAGGCTTTGCAACATGACAGAGGTAGCAGAGCCACACTTATCTTTCCAATTCTGAGAAGCAGTATTAAATTGTAGAGCTATTTTCCATCCCACCTCTGGGAAATCTTAGGGTTCACATTGCCACTAAGTAGAACACTGCCATCTACAGCTTTCTAACTCCATTTAAGTTTTTGTTTGTTTGTTTGTTTTGTTTGTTTTGTTTTACTTTTACTGTTTGGCCCACGTCTCATGCACATTACTAGCTAGCTCTTTCATCTTAAGTCAACCCATTTCTAGCAATCTACCCACCACGTGTTCCAGCCCGTGGCTCACCTGTATCTCTTACATGTTCCTCCTTCGAGGGTCGGATGGTGACTGACTAACTCCACCCTTCACCTACTTGTCTGTCCTCTGATTCTCTACTCACTTCTATGGTGCTCTACATAGGCCAAACCAGTTACTTTATAATTACATCATACAGAGAATATTTCCACCACATTTCCTCTTTTCTGTCTAATTAGAAAGGAATGTTTCAATTTTCATATAGCAAAATTACAACAGAACAACTCTCAAACAGGAATTACAGTCACAATATCCAGTCTATTTGTATTCACAAAATTAAAGAGAATATTCCACTATCTACCTTATCATTGTGAGTCTGAAGTTTCATATCTAATATACCTGTTAAACTAAAAAGCACTATACCTATAATTATTAAACCTTCAACCACATCAAAGACCACAGTAGGATATAATATTATCCAAATAAGCAGGAAGTGTAAGCAACTTCCAAAGTCTAGAAAATGACAGAGATAACACCTGTCTGCCTGAACAGTCACTCAAAGTTCATTTGTAATGTTGGGGCATCATCTTTAGCCTAAAGTCCCCAAATCTCCGGCATACCTTTCCGTGATGCAGGAAATCTGTCACAGTCCATCAGTCACTTCTCCTTGTGTCCAGAAGGATGCCTGGCGATGTTTTCTGCAAAGCAGGAACCTGAAGGACCATCTCAGCTTGTTCTGCCAAAGTTCAGAGGTCACTTTCTTATGGAACCTGGATGTCTAGTTTATACAGCATACTATCAAGCAGTCAGTGCCAGAACAGTTTCTTGTCCAGTGGCTAACTGTTGCCACAAAGTAAATTCCACATGAAGTTTCTTCAATGCCGATCATTTTCCTGAAATACATTGGTGCTGCTAGGAGCAGACCTGTCTCATTGTCCAGAAAAGTCTAAGTTCTTAAAATATTTTAAATTCCATATTCTGCATGTCTTTGAAGTGTTTGAAGACCATCTATCTAATTGAAATATATCTTTGTATACCTACAAAAACCTAACTAACATGACTATAAGTTTGGTTATCATAGATGACTATTAATCTGCATTTCTCAATTACACATTACAATTTTAAATGAGTTACATCAGCATCAATACCTTAATCAAGAGTAGAAAAATACATACAGCATAACAAAATTGACCTTAAGCTTATATCAATAAACCAAAATCCACTTATCTTTTCTAATCATTCCTATATCATATCCTTCCTCCCTTTTCTTTTTTAAAGAGATTGACTATGACCATTAACCATTTGTAATGAAAACAAACATTAATAAGTAATATTTTGGGGAAATTGGATGTAGCTTTCTTTCTTGTACTACTTCCTGCTGTCAAAGGACATTGTTGATCTCATGGGGTCTTGGAGCTGGATCATCTCAACTGGCCATCTTGAAAGCTGAGAATGTTCAGGTAGCCTTGGAAAATGAAATCACATTTGCCTAGAACCAATCCACAGGTTTTGATCTTCTGTGGAGACAAAAGCAGAAACTTTTCCCAAGCAACATATTCTTATAAACAGATTTCAAAGTCAAGATATCTTTAAAGTATATGTATTTGTTTAACTTAGCAGTCTTAGCAATCAATTGTCTTTCTGCAGTTAGTTCATTAAAAGTTAAAAAATTAAAAGAAAACACAATAACCATAATCCAGACTCTCTGTTTATCTGTCATATTTATGTGGCTTTTTATAAATCTTTATTTCTATTTCTCTTTCTTAAAGGGCTTTCTTTACCCTTCTTTTCTCTTTCTCTGAAGCCTATGCATATTTTACATACATTGTACCCTGTGTAGAGGTTTTGTGATTCTAAATCTGTTTTATTGAGAATCCTTAATCATTTTCTAAATAATGAGTTTTTAAAATGTCAGTATCACTTTAATTGCTGACTCTGCCCCTTTTGGTGGCTTTTCAATATGGCAGAGGACCCTGCTGCACCTCTCTCGCTGCCAGCAACCAGATAGAACTCAGGAAATGCTGATACCAGAAAAAACATTTTTAACTCTGTTTGCTTTCTGTTCAGTATAAGCAGAAACCTTAAATCAATCACACTTATGCCAAGTCTTCTGTGAAACGTATGGGTTTAAGCTGTGTGCCATGTACACATCATTTTTAAATTTCTGCCTGAACACCTCACCGTCTATGTACTACAAATAAATTCAAATATGTAATTCAGAAAGCAGTTTTTGGCTCTGTTTCAGTGATCTAGAATGATTTTTAAGTTTTTTAAATATTTTCAGGCTTTCTGCAGGTGTTCGGCCCAGGTTTGGATCCCATCTGTTGTAGTAGATTTCTTGGGCCCTTTTGGACCTGGCCCATGGCAGCTTTTGTCCTCTATCACGGAATAAACCCGCCACCAATTGCTATGTTTTAAATAATATTTATTTTGTTATAATCACGAGCAAAAGAGCCAGCCACTGCAGTACGGAGCCGCCGTGCACTGGAGCCGGAAGACCTGCCCCTCCTTCCGCCGCCGCAGCCGCCGCCGCCACCGCCGCGCGCTGCCGCGCGCATGGGCGCACGCTGTAAACAACGCCTCCGGGATACCCGCTACATCTACCCATTTTGTCTAAATAGGAAGGTTCTAAACTAGATATAAAACTACATACTACAGGGATTACCATAAGACAGTGTGTGGGAAAGAGGAAGGAACTAACATAAGTGAGGTCAAACTACCGCTAGCAAACAACTACAAGGTGCAATTTAATATCTAAAATGTTGATACAAAAAAAATGTACAGGGATTGTTTTAAGGCTGT
>PVIH01014188.1:0-54956 GCA_004025045.1 Sigmodon hispidus | reverse complement strand
TTAGATATTAAATTGCACCTTGTAGTTGTTTGCTAGCGGTAGTTTGACCTCACTTATGTTAGTTCCTTCCTCTTTCCCACACACTGTCTTATGGTAATCCCTGTAGTATGTAGTTTTATATCTAGTTTAGAACCTTCCTATTTAGACAAAATGGGGAGATGTAGCGAGTATCCCGGAGGCGTTGTTTACAGCGCGCGCTCGCGCGCGCTGGAGCGCACGGCGGCGGCGGAAGAGCGGCGGCGGGCTTCCGGCTCAGGTGCGCGGCGGCAGCTCCGTATTGTTGTGGCTGGCTTTTTTGCTCGTAATTATAACAAAATAAATCTTATTTGAAACATAGAAATTGGTGGCGGGTTTATTCCACGACACCTCCTGAGGTTCTTTTGTTGAGTAAAATTGTTTTGGCAATCCTGGCTTTCCTGTTCTTCCAAATGAAATTGAGTATTGTTCTTTGAAGGTCCAAAAAATAATGTGTTGTGATTTTGATGGGCAGTGCATTGAATCTGTAGATTACCTTTGGTAGAATTGCCATTTTTACTATGTTGATCTTACCAATCCAGGAACATGGAAGAGCTTTCCATTTTCTGATATCCTCTTCAATTTCTTTCTTCAGTGATTTAAAATTTTTGTCAAATAGGTCTGTTACTTCTTTGGTTATAGTTACTCCAAGGTATTTGATACTATTTGCAGCTATTATGAAGGGTAATGTTTCCCTTATTTCTTTTTCAGCTCTTCTATCTTTAGTGTAAAGAAGGGCTACTGATTTCTTTGAGTTAATCTTGTATCCTGCTACATTGCTGAAGGTGTTTATCAGGTGTAGCAGTTCCTTGGAAGAATTTTGTGGGTCACTTATGTATACAATCATATCATCTGCAAATAGAGATAGCTTCACTTCTTCTTTTCCAATTTGTATGCCCTTAATCTCTTTTCGTTTCCTTATTGCTTTAGCTAAAACTTCGAGAACTATATTGAATAGATAAGGGGAGAGATGACATCCTTATCTAGTTCCTGATTTTAGTGGAATTGCTTTGAACTTTTCTCCATTAAGTTTGATACTGACTGTGGGTCCCTTGTAAATCACCTTAATTATATTTAGGTATTCTCCCTGTATTCCTGATCTCTCCAGGGCTTTTTCATAAAGAAGTGTTGGATTTTGTCAAAGACTTTTCACCATCTAAGTATATGATCATGTGGTTTTGTTCCTTTAATTTGTTTATATGATGGATAACATTTACAGTTTTTCATATGTTATACCAGCCCTGCATTTCTGGGATGAAGCCTACTTGTTCATGGTGGATGATATCTTTTATACATTGGTGTATACGGTTTGCCAAAATTTTGTTGAGAATTTTTGCATCAATATTCATGAGGGAAATTGGTCTGTAATTCTCCTTCTTTGTTGTGTCTTTGAGTGGCTTGGGTATTAGGGTGATTGTGGCCTTATAAAAGGAATTTGGCAATATTCCTTCAGTTTCTACTGTGTGAAATAATTTCAGGAGTAATGGTAGTAATTCTTCTTTGAATGTCTGGTAGAATTCAGCACTGAAACCATCTGGACCAGGCCTTTTATTTTTGGGGAGGGTTTTAATGACAGCTTCAATTTCCTTAAGGGTTATAGGCCTGTTGAGGTAATTAATCTGATCTTTATTTAATTTTGGTAGACGGTACCTGTCCAGAAAGCTTTCCTTTTCTTCTAGGTTTTCCATTTTTGTGGAATACAGATTTTCAAAGTATGATCTGATAATTCTTTGGATTTCCTGGGGGTCTGTTGTTATGCCCTCCTTTTCGTTTCTGATTTTGTTGATTTGAACACTCTCTCTCTGTTTATTGATTAGTTTGGCTAAGGGCTTATCTATCTTGTTAACTTTCTCAAAGAACCAACTCTTAGATTCGTTGATTCTTTGTATTGTTCTTTTTGTTTCAATTGTATTGATTTCAGCTCTAAGTTTTATTATTTCCTGCCATCTACTCCTTCTAGGTGAGCTCGCTTCTAATTGTTCTAAGGCTTTCAGCTGAGCTGTTAGGTCTCTAGTGTGGGATTTCTCCAGATTTTTCATATAGGCATCTAGCACTATGAATTTTCCTCTTAAGACTGCTTTCATTGTGTCCCACAAGTTTGGGTACGTTGTGGATTCATTTTCATTAAATTCTAGGAAGGCTTTGATTTCTTTGTTAATTTCTTCCTTGACCCAGAGATGGTTCAGCTGAGTGATGTTTAGTTTCCATGAGTTGGTAGGATTTCTTTGGTTTTGATGTTGTTGAACTCTAACTTTAGGCCCTTGTGGTCCGATATGTTACAAGGGATTATTTCCATTTTTTTGTATCTGTTGATATTTGCTTTTTGACCAATTATGTAGTCAGTTTTGGAGAAAGTTCAATGAGGAGCTGAGAAATATGTATATTCCTTTGTGTTTGGGTAGAAGCTTCTGTAGATATCTATTACATCCATTTGCATATTAACCTCTTTTAGACTCCTTATTTCTCTCTGCTGAGTCTCTGTCTGGCTGATCTATCCAGGGTTGAAAGTGGGGTATTGAAGTCTCCCACTATTAGGGTGCAGTCTTCCAATATTAGGGTGTAATCATTCATGTTGGATTCAAGCTTTAGCAGTGTTTCTTTTACATAAGTAGGTGCCCTTATATTAGGGGCATAAATATTCAAGATTGAAATCTCCTTTTTACCAGTTTTTCCTGTGATGAATAAATAGTGACCATCTTGGTCCCTTTTTATTGCTTTTAGCTTAGAGTCTAGTTTGTTAGATATTAAGATTGCAACCCCCGCTTGTTTCTTAGGACCATTTGACTGGAAAATCTTTTCCCAACCCTTTATTCTAAGCCTGTGTCTGTCTTTGCAGTTGAGGTGTGTTTCTTGTAGGCAACAGAAGGATGTCTCCTGTTGTTGTATCCATTTGTTAGTGTGTGATGTTTTATAGGAGAGTTGAGTCCATTGATATTAAGGAAATTAGTGACCATTGATTGATATTTCCTGCCATTTTTGGTGGTAACTTTTTTGTATTTCCTTTCTCTGGTGTATTCTTTTGTGGAATTATTGATTGTTTGTGATTTCGTGAGTGTATCTGGTTTCCTTAGGTTGGAATTTTCCCTCTAATACTCTCTGTAGTACTGGATTGGTAGATAGATATTGTTTCAGTCAGACTTTGTCATGAAATATCTTGTTTACTCCATCTACGGTGATTGGTAATTTTGCAGGGTATAGTATTCTAGTTTGGCAGCCATGTTCTTTTTGCATCTGTATAACTTCTGACCAAGCCCTTCTAGCTTTCATCGTTTCCATTGAATAGTCAGGTGTTATTCTGATGGGTCTGCCTTTATATGTAAGTTGGCCCTTTTCTTTTGCAGCTCTTATTTTTTTTCTTTACTCTGTATGTTTTGTGTCTTGATTATAATGTGGCACACTGACTTTTTTGGGGGGTCATATCTATTTGGTGTTCTGTAAGCTTCTTGTATCTTTACAGGCATTTCCTTCTTCAGATTAGGGAAATTTTCCTCTATGATTTTATTGAAAACATTATCTGTGCCTTTGAGCTGGTATTCTTTTCCTTCTTCTATTCCTATTATTCTCAAATTAGGTCTTTTCATGGTGTCCCAGATTTCCTGAACATTTAGGGTTATGGCTTTTTTAGTTTTACTATTTTCTTTGACTGATATATCTATTTGAGCTACTGAGTCTTCCACTTCATAGATTCTATCTTCCATCTCTTGAACTCTGTTTGTTATGCTTGTATCTGTGGTTCCAGCTTTTTTCTTCAGATTTTCTATTTCCATCTTTGCCTCATTTTGTGCCTTTTTTATTGCTTCTATTTCAGCTTTTAGTTCCTGGCATGTTTCTTTCATAGATTTGTTCATCTCTTCTAATTTTTTGTTTGTATTTTCTTCTATTTCTTTAAGGCTATTTTTCATATCTTCTTTGAGAGCTTCGATGATCATCAAAAAGGAATTTTTGGTGTTGCTTCCTTCTGTTTCCTCTTCATTGCTCAGTTCAGGTCTTGTATTTGTAGGATCGCCACTTTCTTCTTGAGTTACCTTTTTGTTCTTTATATTATTATGTAAGTTTTTGCACTGGCATTTGCCCATGGCTCTAGTGGTTCAAGATTAGGTTGCTCCTGGTCAGTTGTGGCACTGGGGCTTGTGTGCCTCCTGTGACCTCTGAGGAAAAGGTCTGCTCAATCACTAATTCTGCACTATGCAGAGGACTGAATTTCAAGTCTTCAATCTTTCTCTGTTTGACCAATTGTAGGTGGGGTTGCGGCCCTGCAAACTCCCTCAGCAGCAGCTGGGGGGACCATGACAGGCAGAGTTTATCTCTGCCTGCTCCAGAGTGCACTGGGACATGCTCTGCCGGCAATAGAGTTCTTATAACTCCTGTGTTTTTCCACCCTTCTGCAGAATGCCATGCTGGTTTATTCCATCACTGCCACTAGACTAGCAGGATGTGCTGAGCGGGAGTATGTGTGTACTGTTATCAAGGGCTCATGAGCAGGAAGGTGAGGAATAAACTCAGGATGTTTCAGAGAACTCCAGTATAAGTAAAGCTTTTAGGAGTTCTGTCATTAGAAAGCCCCAGTCCTCAGTAAACTTCTTTAGAGTTGCAATGTAATGCACTTGGAGGACTTTCAGACTCATCTATTATCACTTGAAAGTCATCCAAGTTTAAAAACACCCTAGAACAAGAAATGACTTTGGCAAGAAATCAGTTGTCTGATGACCTGTTTTGAGATTGTCTTTCAGAGTTAGGTGCATATGTTGAACTGAATATTGACTTACACTCCTCTAACATGAGATAACCAGAGATGCTGGGAGGATCACCTCTACTCACCAGCAAGCACTCTATCTTTCACGTGATACTTTCCATTCCCTGGCTTTGCCAAGGCAGAGTACTGTTTCTCATCAGGAAATGCTATTAACAGGACTCTGCCACACCACTATCTTATCATCTTACTTCCTGAAACTGCTGAACCTTTACAGTAAAGGTATTATTTGTAAGGTAGGGCAGTCCTTACTACCCATGAGAAGGAGACTAACTGTACACAGGGGCAAGAAGGAAAACATCTGGAATCTGGGAGGACATGTTGGTGCTTCTCTACCCAGTTATAAATACAGACAATGTCAGGAGCTATGGTAAGCAACTGCGCAGTGAAAGGCTGATATCTCCCTAGGACATCTACATGATCTCATTAGGAAAGGAACCTGGAGGGACTGAACTGTTCCACGAGAGTTAAGGCAATTTAAAATGTGTGATGGAAGAGAAAAACAATGAGCTTTCGATAGCCTTAGGACGAATTATAGCAATGGGTGATGTGGCTTGTTTATAACTTATTGGATTTAATATAAGGCACAAAATTGTATGAACTATATAAATGAAAGATTATATTGAACAGTTTCCTGGGTTCTCAGGCCCCACTTACTTTTCCACTTCTCTTTTATCTTATTTTTGAGATTATAATATAATTACATAATTTCTCCTTTTCCTTTCCTCTCTCCAAACTTTTCCACATGGCCTTTTTTATTACCTTTCAAGTTCACAGCCACATTTTGCCATAATTATGGTTATATGCATATGTATATCTTGCTCCATCTATATAATGTTACTTGCATGCATGTCTTCAGGACTGACTACTTGGTATTAGAAAACAATTGGTTTGCTTTTCCCTAGGGAAGACTATTTCTCCCATTTTCAGCATTCCTAAATAGTCCTTAGTTCTTTGTATACGGCTTAAACCTCATGGCCTTTCAACTACCCTCTTCAGCATGTTTGCTTTTATTGTTCTTGTTGAGCTCATGTTTAGTCTGCTATGTCAATAAGGCTTTATGGATGTAGCTTCTCATGTGACTAAGACAGAGTCTCACTCCTCTGGTCCTCTGGCCCATACAATCTTTCCACCCCCTCATGTACAATGTTCCTTGAAATTTAGGTACAGGACTTGTTTTCAGATGTACCATTGCTCCCTGAATTTTGATTGGTTGATGGTCTCTGACAGCTGCAAAGAGAAATTTTCTTGATGAGAGATGCAGACGACACTTATCTGTGGCTCTAAAGACAGACATTTTGAATGTAGTTAGGGTTATGTGAGGTGGTAAAGCAGTTTTTGTAGGTTCTCCTTCAAGATTCATGACTTTACTAACCTTTTGGTAGTTGGACAGTATCCAGCTCCAGGCATATTTGCCCACTTTTTTTTCTTTATTTATTTTGTATTTATCAAGGAAAACAGTAAAATGAATTTAAAATGCTGATAAGTTAACAATAACTATAAAGAAAATAAAAATCATAAGCATGACTTATCAAGGGTGATAATGCAAATAAGTTTGCTACACATAAAATTACTTTGTGTTCAGCTTTCCCTCTGAATTTTTTTTTCTATCCCTGTATATCCTTATTCAAGGTCCCTTCCCCCTCCCGCCACATCAGGTCATTTTTTCTTCTCCACAACTCCCTATCCCCTCCCTGGGCAGGCAGCAGACAGTCCCATGGTCCCACTGATCCAATAATGCTTAGTTCAACTTCCACTCCTGGCAAATCCAGTTTTGTCCCCCCTCCCTCAAGAGTGGGTCAGGTGTTCCTCTAGGTGGAGTGGGATCCGAAGGGTCAGTCCAGGGTGTTTCTGATCCCAAGCTGTTCAGTGGTTGTGGTTTGCAGCTTGGACATGCTTGGCTTTTTTCTTGTTTGTTTGTTTAGAGACCACTAATGAGTGAGTATATCGCCTGCTTATCTTTCTGAGTTTATGATACCTTGCTCAGGAGGATATTCTCCAAATCCATCCATTTGCCTGCAAATTTTAGGATATCATTTTTTTCTTACTGCTGGGTAGTATTCCATTGTGTAGATGTACCACAGCTTGTTAATCCATTCTTCAGTGGAGGGACATCTAGGTTGTTTCCAGGTTCTTGCTATTACAAATAATGCTGCTATGAACATAGTTGAGCTAATACCTTTGGAGTGTGAATGTGCATCTTTAGGGTATACCCCCAGAAGTGGTATTGCTGGGTCCTTGGGGAGATTGATTCTCAATTTTCTGAGAAACTGCCATATTGCATTCCAAAGTGGCTGAACAAGCTTACACTCCCACCAACAATGGAGGAGTGTTCCCCTTGATCCACATCCTCTCCAACATAGGCTGTCATCTATGTCTTTTATCTTAGCCAATCTAACAGGTGGTAGGTGGTATCTCAAAGTTGTTTTGATTTGCATTTCTCTGATGGCTAAAGATGATGAGCACTTTTTCAGGTGCCTTCCAGCCATTCGTAGTTCCTCTGCTGAGAATTCCCCTTTTAGATCTTAACCCCATTTTTTGATTGGGTTATTCAAGGTTTTGGTGTTTGCCCACTTGTACAGTGGATCTTAAGTTCAACTAGTGAGCTACTGGCTTCTTCCAGGCTATGTGTGTCAGGGCCTCTAGGCCATGTGTGTGAAGTGCATGGTATCATTAGCAATAGCCTGAATATTCTGGAAGTCTCTTGGACAACCCTGACTAATAATTGAAAGCAAGGTTTCTTATGCCTGATATTAGAGGTTTCACCAGGTGGTCTTTGCCTCTTTGGGGGAGATTTGTCAGCCTAGATGAGAGATTTGATTTTTTTATACATGGATTTATATGTATTATAAGATCTTCTTTGTTAAATAGTTAATACAATTAATCCTTATGACCTTTTCAGATTTACAAATTTATTTGAGGGTTCTCTATTCTGAGCTCCAGTCAGCTCCCTTTTCCCTGTGGTGTTGTACTAGTCAGCTACCAGGTGGGGACATGCCACAGCTCTGCTGCCTGTCTTTGCACTGACCTCTTCATTTTCTTTTGACCCAGTGTGGCACAATGCTTGAAAGTACCCGGACACAGGTAGCAGCCTGAGCTATGAGAAAGTCATTACTGTGACAGACAAAAACCTTGGCTAATGAGGATCAAAGCAGGCAAACCTAAAATTGAAGCAGGGTTGTCCCTCTGTCTGGCTAGTCAATGTCTCTGCGACCACTGCACCCCATTTTCAAAATGTTTCAAATGTTAAGATGTGAAAAATTATTAGATACTTACTTACTACTTTCACTCCCTAAAATAGAGCAGAATTTAAAATATGGATTAATTGGCTTACTCTTTTACATATGGTGCCTGGAAACATGGTCATAGCATCTATAATAAAAGGATGTTGAAAGAAAGAATGAAAGACCATTTTTCCCCATCATGATCTAGTCTCTTCCAGATGAAGGTCCAAGGTGCACAGCCCCAGTGTAATCATGGGGCAGCTAAAGGCAATATCAATTAAAGTGACAGGATTGGTTTTCAGCCAGACTCGGGATAAGATCCAGGAACCTAGTACCAAATGATTCCCTTCCTGTACTTGACTATAAAAGCTGCAATGAGAAGTGAGTATTGTTGGGAAAATATAATCAAAGCACCAGGTACCTTTCATATCCATAAAATAAAAGCTCTTCACCAAAACTGAAGAGAAAGAAAATAGGCAGTGATCTGGAGCGAGTGAAAAAAAAGAAATCTTAGCCCATTCCACAGTCAGACAGATACATACCATTATAGGCATGTTTTCATGATACTAGTGACTGGTCCTCAAGTAAGACAGTGGTAATGTACATAGAGTTCTGCTGCAATGGTTATCTGGAATTTGTCTCTGTTGGCTTAGTGTTTGTACCTGAAAGAAAAAAAGCCTCTCATTTGGAGACAAGGGGGTGTTTCAGAGAAAGGCACACAGTGAGGTTAGGCTATTTTTCCAAAGTAACTAGGAGGACTATCTTTTGTTTTTGTTGTGAGAAATTTCAAGAAGGTAGCTTTTAGATATTTTTTTAAAAAATCATTCCCAAATGGTAAAGATAGCATGAAGTTGACTTTACATTTAAAACAAGACTTTATATACATTTCAAAGACTCATAGAAAAAGTTCGCAAGTTTTCTCAGGTAAGTCTTCTAAGAAAATGCTTTGTGAGATAGC
This sequence comes from Sigmodon hispidus, assembly GCA_004025045.1. NCBI lineage: Eukaryota > Metazoa > Chordata > Mammalia > Rodentia > Cricetidae > Sigmodon > Sigmodon hispidus. The sequence continues at coordinate 46,009 of PVIH01014188.1, read as the reverse complement.
CTTTTTTCTTATTTTCAACCAGGAACATTAGTCCTGAAAATTTTTAGTTTTTATTATTTGCCTTCACAGTTCAAAAAGACAAACAGAACATCCCATTTGAACTATGAACTTTTGATTGAGCAATCTGACACAGGGAAAATTGAATATTTACTTGCACCTAGCATTGTGTAGCTGGGCCAAAGTCTATGTTAATCCCTTTAGGAAAGGTATCCATTATTCTAATTGCATTGTGTTAACATGAAGCTGTGTAGTTTCAATAGACCTTGGCAACAGGTCGTATAAATATAGTAGGTTCTTCTAACTTAAATTCTATTTAAATTATTTTTTAAGTATATGTATTTGAATGTGCCTGTGTCTGAGTATGCATACATCTGTGGGGGCACTCATGGAGGTCAGAAAAGGGTGAAAGGGAGTTGCAGACAGTTGTGAGCCAACTAATACGGGGCTGGGAACTGAATCCTCGTCTGCTATGAAAGCAGTCCATTCTGTTAACCACTGAGCCATCTTTAAGTTCAATGAATTTTACCTATTGATATGTTTTGCTCTCTACTTTATTAAAATGTATTAATTCTTCATGATTAGGAATAGACTTTAATATTTAATACAGGCATACTCTAATATTTAATACTGATGTAGATTTTATCAATCTGTGTTACCAGAAAGAACTCTTTTTGCGACCACCTGAAAGAACCTGCATGGTTTGCTCTTAACAACACCCCTTATTTACATCATTGCATCACTCACCATGAGTCTCTTATCATGCTGCTTGAACATCTTAAGCCTTGATTGTTTTACATGAGATTTTTCTCCTCTTGCTCTTTTTGTATCTTAATGCAGAGCCATATCATTTTTCTCAACCTAAACAGTTTTGAGCGGTGTTTGATTGGGTGAAGCCATGCTTATATATGCTCTCATAATACTTATAGATTGTAGGTATATCATTTTAAAATTAGGGAGTGTAATCACTTTCCTAATGTCTCATGCTCATTCTAGATTTCAGACTTCAAGCCTGAGGAACAGTGTCTTGATTTATAGAAATTGTACACCTAGTTTCTGCAGAGTACCTGAAATGTGCAAGGGCTCACTGATTTTTTATTGCAGAAGATAAATCTACTGTAGAAGATAATCTCTATGGGGTGAATATTATTGTATTCCACAACCAAAGAAATTAGAATTCAAAGAGGTCTGATTATTCAGAACAAGGCCTCAAATCCACACTTAGTTTGATCTTGATTTAAAAGAAAAGCAGGAAATTTTTTTTGTAGAAGAATCACTATGTTTTTAAATATATGAAAACACACATAACCATCCAATAAAGTAGATATTTTAAAATACTGTCATCCAAAAACCTAATAAAAACAAGTACTGTAGTTTACATAAGCTGTCTATCCTTCCTCCAGTCATCATAGCTAGGATGAGCTTGAGGCAAAGAGTTCTATTTAGGAATGCATAGAAGATATTAAGACTCTTGCTACACACTATATATTACATAAAACAAACTATGTGCAGCAATACTAAACTATGAATATTACCCCTAATATTTGTTCAATTATCTAATTCCCCACCAACAATCCAACCAGGTAGCTGCCTCCCCCTGTGTGGAGCTGACCTTGTGCTTTGTAGAGAGAAGAAAGTAGGTACTTTGTGATTATCTGGCTTCAGAATAAAAGGTACTTCTCGCCCAAATCAGTATTTAATAATACATTTTCAAATCAGCTGATTAAAAACTTGTTAAGTATGAAAATTTAATATAATTAAAATACAAAAGAAAACTTTCTGAGAGAAAATATTCCTATCTCTGAAATTGTCACTCTGAGAAAAATGTTTTATAATGGAAGTAGGAACTGTCACGTACTTCCTCATGTCCACATAATCTAAAGGTTTTACTTTTTGGATAACTTTCAGTGCATAAAAGGAAGTGAGCCAGGAAAATAAAGATTGTATATTTAGGTCTTTGGGGATATGATAATAGGGCTATTTAGAACTAGCCTGAGTTAAAAGGACTGCATTATAGGATAACCTGACTTCTGAGAATTAAATTTCTTCAGATACAATGTGAGAAGGCCAGAAGGGAATTCTCCAAAGGAAATGCAAAGTGTGTCACAAGTTTGACTAAATGGAGAGCTTATGCCAGTTCATCAGCATTGAGAACAGCTCTGGCTAAATTAACTGACACTGATTTATCTTCTGTCCCACTAAACTACTACAGCATATGGTTAGTAATTTCCTGTCTGAGAGCCAATGCTACAAAGTCTAGAAATAAAGGGCAGCTATTTCCTCCTCAATGTCTCCTATCTGATTATTAAAATGATGGAAGATAGTGGTCACTCCATTGAGCATTCATGTATTAAAATGTTAATGAGGGAGTCTGTTAACCTTTATACAGATTGTACAGAAGATAATTTCCTATTAATTAAGTTTAGTCAAGGGGAAACCAATTCAATCCATTTAGGTGTCAACAAGATAAGACATTTTGTTTTCTCTTTCATTTTAATGAAAAGATACACATCTAATAATGGCCTACTATGACCATTTTTTAATTCTCACATTTAATGTAGGACATTACTATATGTAGTTTCCAAAACAGAGCTATAAATAATTAAAAGGAGTCTCTTACATCTAAGTGGGTTATAATCCAGCAAATGTGACCATTAGGATTTGTAGTGGTTGGTTCAAACTTGTCATCTAAATGGCTGGAAGAAAAGTTTTCTATTTTTTCTTGGAGTACTACTGATTGGTTAAAATCAGACACACTTCATTATAGAAACAAATGTAGGATTTAGTGAGGCAACTGAGTGGGTAAAGTGCTTGCTTTACAAACCAGAGGACCTGAGTTTGATCCTTGAAATTTATGAAAGTATAGAAAGTGAAAAGCAACTTCTAACTCCATAGCTGTCCTTTGACCTCCTAATGCATGCTGTGACATGCACATCCACAGTGAAATCACACACAACAACAACAATAATAAAGGACTTAAAAATATCAAAAGTTAGAGTACTCAGCTTTCAATGGAAGGAGTAGGTGTTTGTAAAATGAAGAAATGTATGGGACTGGAGAGATGACACAATGTTTAGGAGCATGTACTGCCTTGCAGATCACCAGAGTTTAGTTCTCACCATCCATGTTGGTTATCTCATAACCCCTTGTAGCTCCAGATCCAGTGGAGATGCCTTCATTTGGTCTTCATGGTCTCCGACAATCACAAACATACCCACATAGAGTCATCACACACATTCTCATATTGCAGTCTCAAGTACCAGCTTTCAGGCTGTAGAGAGAGTGCTGCAGTGTAGTGGAGAATTCAGGAACTTTTTCTATCAGAAGGTTTTAAGAAAGATAATTTTCTTTATTCTCTCATTGTTCTCTTTTCTCATCTTGGCTTCTCTGTTTATTTTCTCATGTTGGTTGCATCTTGTCTTTGTTCTTACAGCTATGTAAATTCAACAGACACTTTATTGTGGAATATAGGAGTTAAACTTTAAGGTCAAATATCAGAAAACACTAAGAAACAGAGCCATCCCAACAATATACATGTAATAAATCTTAGCTGTAATCTCCCAGCTGCAACTTCAAAGAAAGATCTAGTTTTTGTTATCTTGTTAGAGATATAGTTAAACTATTGAGGAGTCTAAAAGAAATAAGTTATTTGTGTGCACAGTCTATATTTCTAACTTTAGTAACATTTTAAACTAACATTTTGTGATTAACAGAAATTCTGGGCTTTCTCAAAGTGTTTACAGAAAGAGAGCTATGTCATAATGCTTTGGCTGGAATCTAGATTTACCTTAAATTTGTTAATATGAGCTTGCTATGGCATTCCCCAAGGCACAGTGATGATAAAAATGTTTTTAAATTTTGAAATTTATTTTCCTATGCTGCATGTAACTTCTGATTGTCTCAGAATATTTGTAGCCCTCACTAGGGACGACATACATTAGTTATTTTCTGTAGCCTTGACTAGTCAGAATACATTTTCACAAATTGAAGTCAGGAATAAATGCAAGGAATAAATCATTTGTTAGCAAATAATAATTGGGCTTTTATTTTGTATTTATAACCTAGTAACATAGCAAAACAAACAAATGACAAACATTTGCAAGGAACCTAGATTTAATCTAAAGTTACTTTGAAGGATTAAATCAGCTAATAGTATACAATAGTCTTAGAGCTAAGGAGATACTACTATTTTCCTATATCAACCTGAGCTCTGAATCAAACAGTTCTCAGGGACTTATAATTCCTGACTTGTATCATATCTCTTTGCATTTATATCTATTCATCAAACTCTGTGTAAGCTAACATTGATAGATACCAAATGTTATCTAACGTATCAAATACAGCTTACTGAGGAGTCATCTTCTAGACAGTCCAGAGCTGGAAATGTCCATGAGATTGAGATGTAATCATGACATAGACAGATAGGACATGCAGTTGGGAGATCCCGCAGCTGTTTTGCGCATGTGAAATTACAAACAGAAGCAAACAGTATTTGGAGTTTGTGGCCCCATAAGCCTTGTTTGAATGAAGTTCCTCCATTAGTGAATTATTATTCATCTGGTAGTTTGATACCTTGAAAATTACTTGTCATCTGCTGCATTTATGCCACGGCTTATGGCACACATAATTAATATAAAAGTTTTAAATAAAAAATAATATATATTAGGTAGTAAAAAGGACAACATTTGAAGTTCATATGGGAAAACTTCAGATTTCTTATTCTTCTTAAATCTGTAATGGATAATTTAATACAAGAAAATTTTCTTTCTATAATGATGACTTCCAAAGTATGAAAGACAAAACACACAGACTAGAAAACTAGCAAATGACTCTATTCAATCTACTACAATAGGGATAAATTGCACTAGACAGCATGAAGCTGACAGAAGAGCTATTGTTCCTGAGTAGGGCAATAGAGAAGTGAGCAAATCCCCTGTGAGATGAGCCCATAAAAACTCATCTTGAGCCCTTTTAGGCAAGTGGTCAGCATGAGTGGGCACATTTGTTTGCTATGTGGCATTAATCTCAACTGGATACCAGTGCTCAGAAAGAGACAGAGATAGGGCTATCTCTCTGATTTTTGCATGTATGTCAAAGGGATATCATTCTGAAATCTCCAAAAGAAGGCACTAGGTGTGAAACTGATGAGAGCTGGAGGAAGATAGGCATCCTATGGAAGAGCAGGAAGCTCTCAGAACTGTAAGTTTTACTAAGCAGGTAAGAAAAGTCAGGACTGGCTATAAGGAAGAAACTTGCCAAAATTTCTATCAAGCTGAGATGAGGGCTAAAGCTCTTCCTCTGACACAGAGATTCTCAACCTTTGTGCTGTGACCCACCTTCTACCCCAGTGTGGGTGCCAGATACCCTGCATACCAAATATTTACATTATGATTTATAACAGTAGTAAATTTATAATTATGAAGTAGCAATGAAAATAGTTTTATGCCTGTGTGTCATGACAACATGAGGCACTGTATTAAAGGACCACAGCATAAAGAAGGTACAGAGAAACTGATCTGATATCTCTAAGAAAAGAAAATATGAGGTTTTATAAAATGAATGCAGTCATACCAAGGTAGTCATAGTTGGTCATATAACCTTTTGAAACCAAAATTTTTTACTATTTGTTTTTCTATTCTTTGTGTCTTTCACATTATGCCACCCAATCCCACTCATCTTCCTCCCCAGCTGAAAATAAAACAAAAGAAAATTTAAGAGAAAAAGAGGAAGAAGAAAAGGGAAGAAAGGGAAAATCTTGTCATGGAATCTGTAGTGTGGCACAGTGAGTCACATGGTAAACATATATTTTTACATGTAGGCTTTTATTAAAAGAATCACCAATCTGGTTCAAGGCCCCTGGTCTCAGCTGCACCGTTGATGCTAGACCCTCCCTGGGACTCTTCCTGGACATCCTGTTGCTTACCTGGGTCATGGAGATCCTGCAGGACTGATCCTCACCTCACACAGACACACTATGTTCCAGCAGATCACAGATGGGCCAACACAACCCAGGCTCTGGCCTTGAGTAGTTACTGTTCAGCCCACCAGTTTTCCCCTGTCTTAGCCACCTGCTGGTGGGTTCTCCAGCATTGCCTTTGCTAGTTCACCCCTTGCAAGAATGAGCAAGGGGAAGCTCAGTTGTCTGGCTTTTACTCCTCAGGGCCAGTTTTCCCACACTTACACCTTCAGGACCAGCTCTACTATATTTCCCCAGTGAGATGTAGGGGCCACTTTCCTGGGTGCTGCAGCTGATAAAGGTCAAAGCCAGCTTTCCTACTCTATGACCTCAGAGCCAGTTCTACCACCTGCCTCAGGTGTTGATGGGGGAGCATCTGTCCCCCCCCCATGCCCCCACAAGACAGATGAGTAGTGGGGGTAGCTCTTCCATGTTCACAACATCTGGGCTGGCTCACCCAGCCCTCTGCCAACAGGGTCAGCTCAACTCTGCTACTCAGGTAAAGAGCAGTGTCTGCTCTCCAGTGCTGCAGCTGGTGGGGGTAGGCAGGGACAGTTTTCCAGCTCTTATGACCTCAGGTCCAGCTCTTCCACCTGTCTCAGCACAGAACCATTTGTAGCTAAGGTTACAGAGGTAAATGGCCCAATCCTTGAGAAGTAGAGGTTTAATCATAAACAGGAAGGAATCTAGTTTGTCTTTACTGTAAGATGGCTTTTAAGTCTAAGATGGAGGCTGGCTGGTTCTTCAGTTAGCTGCTGTGATAGCACAAAAGAGACATAGATAACATTTAATGGATGAATATGGCTACCCATAAGAAGCTACTTATGGACACTGAGATTCAATTTTCATGAAATCTTTCCTTGATCTTGAGATATTTATTTAATTTTTCAGTCTTTATGAATTCTAAGGCCTATGAAAAAGGTAGGATGACTATTGACTGACCCCCGAGCTAGAGTGGAACATAACATGAAGACTTGGAGATTGCCTATACACTTCCTAACACTAAAGTATTAGATAAATACATTTTTAGTGTATATTAATTGTGCAAAATGTTTCATTGTGGATGAGTGTAGTGCACTTTGACTGTATTTGTTCTCCCTCTTACCTGCATTTACCTGACTCCCAATCTTCATCCTTCCCCCCAGTAGCTCCCTTTCCACCCTCATTTATTTATCCCCTAGATTCCATCTAGTCTGTGAGATACTTATCTCTGGGGATCTGGCTCTCTTCAATTCTGAAGAAGTATCATCTTGTTCGCTAGCTGAATAATACTCTACTGTTGCTGATGCCATATTCTTATGCACTCAAGTGTTAATGGATGCTGTAGTTCCATAACTTGGCTGTTGTGAATAGTGACAAGACAAATACAGTACACAGGGATATGCATGTTAGACTTAATCCTCAGGAGTGGACAAACTGGATCAAACACTATTTGTGCTTTTAGCATTTTTGCAGAATCTCCACTTGTACTGGTTTCCATGTTGGTTGAACTCACTCACACACTCATTGGTAGAGTATGAGTTCTCCCCTACCCCACACATTCTTGCAATAACATGTTTGGTGGTTTTGTTGCTGTTTTTTTTTTTTTGCCATTTGACTGAAGTGACATGAAGTGTCAATGCAGTTTTTATTTTTGCATTAGATTAGGACTGTCCCAATAAAGAGTATTAGTGATGCAATCTACTCACCACATCCTATGTCAGATTGACATGCCATTGTGTATGAAAGCTGACCAATGGACTTTTTCCTGGTCTTCATTTCTACTCTTAGGAAAACTCTACCTGCGTTCTAGTTACAAAACACTTGGGGAACTTCTCATGAATGGCACCCCTGGATCTGAATGTTCACTTTGAGTAGGCCTTGGAAAGTACAGCTGCTCTTTTGTAGACTGTCTCTCTTTTCCCCGTTGTTTTGTTTTCCTTGAAAAAACTGTCTAATTTCAATTAACTCTGATTTATGTCCAATACATATATTAAAAATTTCCAACATCCTTAGCCATCAGAGAAATCAAATAAAAATTACATTAAAATTTTATTTCAACTCAGCTGAATGCACTGATTATTTAAGGGAAGTGTACCTTCTTTTATCTTTACTTCCAAAGCCAACTATCTTGAAAATCTCGTCTGCTTTAGTCCAGTGTAGGTGATATAGTTGCTATTTATTAATTGCCCTTGGAATTTTTTATATATAAGTAGAAGAAATGAACAGTCCTGTGTGAATGTGTGTTGTTAGTAGAACGAGGATTTAACAGTTTGTATGGAGGCATTTCTTCTGTGCAAATTTTTCTGCTAAGGAAGGTATTTCTAAAAGCTCTTTCTCTATCTGTGTATCTCACTGAAATTTTCTGTCTATAGCTTTTACATTTTTGTATTGGAGTTATATTTGTGCCTTTTATGCTTTAATTCTATATTCGTATATGAAGCATACACACACACATTATATATATACATACATACATATATATATATATATATATATATATATGTGTGTGTGTGCCTAGAAAAGTGAATTCCAGAAAAGTGAATCTTCATGAATCAAGTTTATCTACCAAACAAAATTTATTTTTACTTGGTAAATTAACTATAATTCACTTGGTATTTGTATTAAGAATTCATTTGTTTTCATAAAATTTTTATCAGATACATAAAATGACATACACATTGACTTTCAGAAATACTGCAACTAGAGTAATAATTACTGTAACCATCATCAACAAATAACTTTGAAATAATGGAAGATAACTGTAACAAAACTTTTTCCTAGGCTTGTTACCAAGATTCCAATTTAGAAAACTTACACTTAAAGGAGATGTTAGAAACCTATATTAATTTTTTAAATAGCCTGGTACTAGCAAGAACAGACTTGTGGATCAATGGAATCTAATTGGAGATCCTGACATTAACCCAAAAACCTATGAACACCTGATTTTTGACAAGGAGACCCAAAATATTCAATGGAAAAAAGAGTATCTTTAACAAATGGTGTTGGCATAGCTGGATGGTAGTGTGTAGAAAAATGCAAAGAGATTCAAGCCTATCACCCTGCACAAAACTCAACTCCAAGTGCATCAAAGACACCAACATACACCCAGCCACACTGAATTTGATAGAAAAGAAAGTAAAAAATACTCTCCAACCAACTGGCACAGGTGACCATTTCCTAAATATAACACCAGTAGCATAGACACTAAGAACAACAATCAATAAGTGAGACCTCCTGAAACTGAGAAGCTTCTGTAAGGCCAAGGACACATTCAATAAGACAAAATGACAGCCTACAGAATGGGAAAAGATTTTCACCAACCCTACAAGTGACAGAGGACTGATCTGTAAAATATATAGAGAACACAAGAAACTAGAGCCCAAAACCTTGAATAACCCAATCAAAAAATGGGGTTCAGATCTAAAAAGGGAATTCTCAGCAGAAGAATTATGAATAGCTGAAAGGCACTTGAAAAAGTGCTCAACATCTTTAGCCATCAGAGAAATGCAAATCAAAACAATTTTGAGATACCACCTTACACCTGTCAGATTGGCTAAGGTAAAAGACACAGGTGACAGCCTATGCTGGAGAGGTTGATGAGTAAGGGGAACACTCCTCCATTGTTGGTGGAAGTGTAAGCTTGTTCAGCCACTCTGGAATGCAGTATGGTGGTTTTTCAGAAACCTGGGAATCAATCTCCCCAAGGATTCAGCATTACCACTACTTGCATATACCCTAAAGACGCACATTTGCACTCCAAAGGCATTAGCTCAACTATGTTCATAGTAGCATCATTCATAATAGCAATAGCCTGGAAACAACCTAGATGTCCCTCAACTGAAGAATGGATTAACAAACTGTGATACATCTACACAATGGAGTACTACTCAGCAGTAAGAAAAAATGATATCCTAAAATTTGCAGGCAAATAGATGGATATGGAGAATATCCTCCTGAGCCAGGTATTACAAACCCAGAAAGATAAGCAGGGGATGTACTCACTCATTAGTGGACATTAAGCAAAAACCAAAGCATGCCCAAACTGCAAACCACACCCACTGAACAGCTTGGAATCTGAAGCACCTTTGAGCTGCATCTTTGAGCCCATTTCTTCCAGAGGAACACCTGACCCAGTCTTGATGTTGTTTGTGGAAAGTGGATATGCCAGGAGTAGATGCTGAAGTTAGCCACCTTGGGACCTTGGGATCTCTTGCCCTTGCTGGGGAGGAGATAAAGTGATGGAGAGAAGAGATACATGGATGAAAAATATGACTACATTGATAATAATAAAAAAGAAAAAATAAACATATATTACTTTTTTTTAAATGTAGGATTTGAAAACATATTGACAACTCAAACACTAAGGTTGTCAGCCATCTGAAGAACAACAGCGTTTGATTATGTCCCTGTTGGAGCCTGAAGTCTTGGGTCTAATTGCCCCCAAGGCATTTTTTAAAGCTCTGGAAAAACAGCTGTAAGGATCATTCATCTTGATGACTGAATTTCTCTTAACAAACTTGTCTGATGAAGGAAATTGGCTCAGAAGACACTTTCCTTCTTCTGGACTTTCTCAACTGTGCACATTAGTGGCTTTAGATTGTTGGCTTTTTACTTGTCAAACTATTTTTTTTTAAATATATGCTGTGCAGCAAGGACCTAGTGTAGGCCTTGTCCTTTGACATAACAGAAATCAACACTATGGTTTCTTGTATTTTTTCAATTCCAAGAAATGTTTATGGCTCCTGGAAGGAACAGAAAATAATTCTGGAGAATTAAATGCTCTATGGGTCTGAACAATACTCAGAATCTAGCCAGAAAGGTCTACAGGGGTCCAGAAGGTTTTGCACATGGTGATATGTGCCTGAAGCAGATACAGCCCTGATCTTCCCTCAGCCTTGCCAGTGATGAGCTGCTAGTGTACTCACTGGTGGATGGCAGGTGTTTCTAAAAGCCTGAAATCATCCTCCCTTCCCCCTCCCTCCTTGCCTCTCTCCCTCCCTCTCTTCCTCCTTTCCTCCCTCTCTCCCTCTCTCTCAGCGGTTACTGAGTTCTGTTGATTGTTTTTCCTTCTGACAGCTGTAATAGGAAGAACAAGCCAGCGCCCAGCAGTAACAGACTTCTATTTCATGACTATTTCCTCCTTACAGATCATGTCCTTGCTGCATACCACAGCGGTGTGTGTCATCTTCTCATGGTATTTGTAATGTGCTTTTCAGATAATTTAAGCACGTTTAAATAAAAGGCAAAGCTCACTTTTGAGTCTATATTCAGTTGAGTTTACCCCAAAGGTTCAGTTTTTTCACCTATAAAATGAAGAGAAGTAGCTGCCTGGACTGTTTTTAAGATCTGATTAAATAGCATCTGAAATTAAATAATATTTGCAAAGTAGTACTTTAGTATGCATAACATCTATACTAAAAAAATTAAGGGTGGCACCATAGATAGTTATTGCTATCAATATAATTTTTATTTTAGAAACAAAATAGCTCATTTGAAATGATAACTTCTAGAGGCTAAATTTCTTTTCTTTTATTGGTAGACTCTTTAATTCTTTCCTTTTATCTGATAAACATCTGGTTTGTCCCCTGCTTAAGGAAATAAATGCAGAAACACATAGGGTTTTAGAAATATAATTAATGAATTATGAGTCAAATTATTTCCCCAAATGCATATTTCGAACCTCTAATTTCCAATGCAGTGGTATTTTTGAAATATAACATTTGAGAGGCAGTTAGATTTAGAAGTCATGAGTGTGAGACTCCACATGAGTTGGGTGTCCTAGAACTATCTCAGGGCTTGCTGAGATACCAAGGTACAGCAAAAAGGTTGTGATCTCTAAGATGTAAGAGAGCGTCATCAGAATCTTGCCATGCCTACACTATCATCTCATCTTTCTAAACTCTACAAGGACATGAGAAATGGATGTCTGTTTAATCTTCTTTAATTTATGTTGTTACATTGTTTTGCTATGGCAGCCTGAACAGACACAAGCTCACATTGATATGTAAAGTTGATAAAAATTATTTCATTATAATTCATTTGGATTTGATGAGTATGAAACAACAAATTTCTTATACTTCCATGCTTGTTAAAGAACTAGTAAATAGCAAAGATTTTTAAATTAAAATTTTAATTAAAATATAATTACGTCAGTTCCTCTTTTTCTATCCTTTCTCCAGACCCTTTCTTAATGCTTGTATAATAACTAGCAAAATTTATAATGATTCCAATTTCAGTTGAAAGGGGATATTACTTTGTTGAAATAAGATAGCTGATTACAATACAAATACATTTGAGTCCTCCAGATTAAATCACATTTAAAAAATTCAGTATTTCTATGTATCATTGATCATAATAATGAGATTTGTGGGGTTATCTGAACATTGCTTTCAGGCTGGCTGGCTGGTTTGGTGTAAAGAGAGCTTTGCATAGCTTATAGTGAATGCACAAGTATTGGTTACTGATTATAAAGATACATCAATAGCAGATAGGGGCTAATGTATGAGCCTTACAGGACGCCACAGACAAATGACAGACATGGCTGGAAAGTTAGCCACTGCTTTTCTGAGAAACTGATTTTTAAACTAAAATCATATAAATGGTTTTGAAATAGAAAACAGGAAATATGAAAGGAAACTATTCATATGCTCCTATCCTTCAGAGTAGTGTCTCTGTGTGCCAAGCAGTTGCCCTTTTGGCTATTGTTTGGATGGAGCCAGGAGTCACCCCTAAGGCCAATCACTCCTCTGAAAAGCCCCTCCCATTCTATCCTCCTCCATCCCATTGTGCTTGCCATCCCACATCTTTAAGATGGCTGTTTCCACTGCGCTGTTCCTCTTACGTGAAGTGATAGAACCGTTCTAATCTTTGAAAAAGACTTCTCTTGGCTTGTACCTTCTTTTAGTAAAGGTTCTACCTTTCACTGAGGCTTCTGGAATATTCTTTCTTCTCTGTCCCTACTTTCTTCCCATTCTCTTGTGCATCCTTCCCATTCAGGCTCTGACTGAGGTACTGATGATTCAGATGAGACAAAGGTTCAGAGCTCCTTGTTTGATGAGGAGACCCAGCCATCTTCAGATTCGTGAGATGTATTTTATCTTTACAGCAATAGGAGGGAAATCATGCTGCTGTTTTGGTTTTATTCATGCTTTTGGAAAGGAAACATGTTACTATCATTGCTATACTAGTATTATAGAAATAAAAATAAGACTATAAAGTTTTAGGGCTTGAAGCTCTAAAACTTTATTAGAACAAGATCTTCAGGATTATGTTGGTTTACTTTTCTCAAACTAAAATGACTCTTTCCAAGGAGAGTTTTATGATTTTGGAACAATAGAATAGATAAAAGACTTCACACGGGAGAGGAAACAGGTTGCTTCTTTGTGGCTATTTTTAATCTGCCTTATCTTGTCTTTTATTGTGAACTGCTTTCCTGTGGCATCAGGGAAGAGAGAACATTCTCTCCATATCACTTTTGAGATTTATTTTTCCTGTCACTTCTATAGTTTCAAACAGAGGCTCTAAACTTGCCATCAGGTAAACAAAGCAAAAGAAGGCGGAGGCACCTCAGAATGTACAGTACTGGGAACTACAGAGGGAGCTCTATAATCGCATGCTGATAGTCAGCTTTCGCTCTCACTCTGTGTCCACCAGCAATCTTCTTTTAATTTGCCAGCAGCATTTGGCACATTTGGCTTTTTTTTCTTTTTAACTTCTTACTTTGGCCTATTCTTCAATTAACTGCCATGCCCACCTCACTTTCCACCCACCTCCCTGCCATCTTCATGCTTCCCTGCCCTCTGGCCTCATAGTACCACCCAAAGTGCTTGCTTACTTCAGTTGGTGGTTTTTTCATCTTCCTGACTTTGAAGAACGATGTCACACATAAAAACTTCATCTTCTTCAGTCTCCTCGCCCTTCCCCACTTTCAGTGTTTGACAACTGGACTATTACCACACACCTTAGAATCAGTTTCTCCACTTACATATAATCTCTCATTTGAATCTCCAGAACCACTTGTCAATATTGGAAGAGCTTAATGTAAATGTGTACCATCCTCCCTACCTTCATTCTTTCAGTGTGGGACAAATGCATTTTCTAGGCTGGAAACATTGCTCAGTGCTTATGAGCACTTGCTATTTTACAGAGATCCTGAGTTCAGGTTCTAGCATGCATATGGTTGCCTACAAGCTCACAGCTGTCTAGAAGTCCAGTACTAGTGGGTCCAGTACATTTGCAGGCATCTTGCATGCACACAGTACACATATATACATGCAGGAAAAACCTTCATAAACTTTTATAAAATGGAAATAACTAATTTAAGCAGAAAGAAGTCTCTCTGAAAATGATAGATGTCGCACAGTTTGGAAAATGTTATTCCTAAGTCATCTAAAGGGAAAACATGGGAATTTTAAAACTTCTTTAAATCAATAATTCAGGTGGGGAAAAGAAATGAGATAAAAGTGAAGATACAGAGTTCTGGAAGTACCAGCATCTACTTATATAGATTTATAAACTTGGAGCAGAAAATATTTTTTCCAGAGATAACATTAAGTCCATAAATATGAAATATAGAAGAACCATATCTCTAGATACATTAAAGTAAAATGATATAAAAGATTGGGCTTTCTTAGAACATCAGGCAGCTCTACAATATCCTACCTCTTACTGCAAAGCAAAGTAGCCTCCTCTTGAATGTGAAAGGCTCTGTTTCTACAAAGAATAAGGGGCATTGTCTAGGAAAGACTTTGTGGGACTAAGCTGTAGTTGCATACGATTAGCATAATTCTTTTAAGAAAATAAATCTATAGACATTTAATTAATAGATATGCAAAGAAGTAGAAAATTTTTCTAAGCATCTCAATTTCCTTCTGCAAATAGATTGCTCACTTTGGCCCAGAATATCTTGCTGTAGAAGTTCCATTTATCACTTAAAAGAGAAAAGCTGATACTCTCCACTGAACTGATAATATTTAAAAGCTGGCTATGTAATCAGCCTTACTGTGGTTGGGGAAATCCTCCCCTCTCTCTGCTGAGGGGAGGGTAATTAAGTTTGTATAATTACTAGTTACTCTCTTCTTTGGAAGCTGATCTGAATGGGCTGATTTCTCTTAAGTTCCCTTTGACCTCTCTAAAGAAAAATACTGTGACCCAATTTTATCTAAATGTTATGCCACATTGTACATGGCTGACACTAGCTGCTGCTTCAGTTCTTTTACAGTAACTGTATGAGACTGGCTAAATATAATTCTGGGTGGGAAACAAAAAAGTCTAACTCTTGCCACTGTGGATATTTATTACCTATAAGGCATTGTTTTAAGTCATTTCCTATCATTATTAAGCAGGTAGAATGACTTATAGACATTGTTTTGTAGGTTAATTTGTGCAGTTGAGTTTCCCAAAATTATATATTCCCAGTCTACTTCTAACATGTGGAGAAGAAGTCAGTCTGGGATTTAGTACCAAGTGTGTTCCTCAGTGCTCTTGGAAATGTAATGAAAGCAAATGGACCAATAGATCTCACAGTGAAAAGCCTAGAGTGTAGAGCATGGTTGGCTTATTCCTTTATGTACTTTCATATCCCAAATGGTCTGTTCTGAACAAACTTTATTCTGTTTGGTTACTATAAATTAATCACTAGGCATTATTAATTAATCAGTACATAAATTTATTAGGACATGGACTCATATATTGTCAGATGCTCTATGTAGCTGAGGATCAATTGAATATCTTATCCTCTTGCCTCTTTCTGAGTGCTGGGATGACAATTGTGTGCCACCACAATTGGATTGTCTCATACTGGAGATCAAACCCAGAGATTCATGCATGTCAGACACATACTCTATCTTTGAGCCATATCCTCAGCCCCATAAATACATTTATTTTTGATTACCTTCTCCTATTGTTTCAAGTTTAATTTCAGAAGTATATTTGTACTCCATCAAAGCTGAATAAGGAAGTAGAAGCAACAACCTCCATTGAACAGACAATTTGATGTCAACATTGACAAGACAGTTCACTGTCAACCACTCCTACTGGCAAGACAGTTCATTGTCAACCACTTCTACTGACAAGACAGTTCATTGTCATCAAGGGCATCACATATAAATTTGAGTCAGGGAGAAAAGGATGTTCTGAGGAAAGTTGGACTGTTTAAAAAATTTGAGAGCAAGAATGGATATTTGAATGAATGCTATAGATCATGTCACTTCAGTATCCATGTGTGAAACCCTAGTGCTCAGAGTATTGTGATTAGACTGTTACTTAATCACCAGTTAGCAGGGACTTCCCAACATTGGATGGGTGCTTGTAAGAGATGGAAGAACTTATTTTCTCTCCGTGCCTTATATGAAGATATAATGAAAGCATGCCATCCACACTGGAAAGAGAATTATTATCAGTGATTCAAACACTCTGGCCTAATGATCCTGTGCCCCACAGCCCCTGGATTTCTGGAAAATAAATGTCTATCTTGTCAGTCACCTAGTCTATGGTAATTATACTAAAACCCCCAGAAAACTAAGAGGGAAAACAGGGAATTAGATTGGATGAGCAAAAGCAAAGTGTTATGAGAATGAAAATTTCAAAGTTCAAGCTGAGAACAAGGGGTATAAATGCTATAAGATCAACACTGGAGCTCGGAGAGAACAAGACTTTGTCATTTTATTATTAACAGAGCAAGTGTTCTAAATTTAAGTTCAATTTATTATTTTTCTTATATTAATTGTTTTAGGCTGTCAAAAATTCCTATATATCCATATAAATTATATATTTCTATGTCTTACATCAGAGAACATAATGTACATAAGCACATTTCTTTCATTTAAGCACAATATATTTTTGTTTGTATTTTTAAAATTAGAATGTAATCACATTTCCCCCTCTCCTTTTTCTCTGTCCAACCCCTCCTGTATACCATCCCTTGCTCTCTCTCAAATTCATGGCCTCTTTAACTATATTAGCACAGGATTTCTCTTTATACAGAAGTCATGCTGGATGTTGTTTCCATGGTTATAAAGTTAAATAAGAGCAGGACACAAAGTAAGATATCCATTTGTAGACTTTAGATATAAATACAACTGTTCAGATTTTACGTCCTCTCATTGCTGAATTTTCCAAGCAAATATTTTACATATCTGCTACTATGAACTATGTATTTACACAGACCCTCAAAATAAACACAAATCATGGACCTAGATGGCTCATCAGCTAAGAAAGCAGGCTACTTTTCCAGAAGACTTAGATTCAATTCCCAGCATCTACATGGAATTTTACAACTATCTGTAACTCTAGTTTCAGAAGATTCAATGTCTTTTATAGGACCCATGGGCATCAGACACACAAGTGGTACTCAGACTTATACGCAGGTAAAGAAGTAACCATAATGAAAAACAAAAAAATTGAAAAAAAAATTAAATCAAGACTTTGGAAGATATTTTGGTATGTTATCCAAATATATAGTAAGTGCTGTATAGCTTAATGTTACACAAGAATGTTATCTGATAGATTTTTATTATTAACCCCAGAGATGTAAGGAGAAAGACCACTGACCCATATAATCATAGCTAAGTTAATTAAAGCAAGCAATTAAGTAAAGCAAGCTTTTTTAATTCAGGTACATGGGCTGCCTCCTCTTAAGGTATAGTTTAAGACATCAGCATTGCATAAGAGAAGACAGGATTTTTGTGGCTCAAAGGTAGGGGGTTTCCAAATAGGAACTTGGCATGCCAAATGTGTCGGGTTACAGAAGGAAAACAACAAAATGGTCATACAAAAAAGACACAACAACCTTTTGAAACAGAGTTGCAAGATGATTATAACAACTTTTTGGAACAAAGGCATGGTTACCATTTCCTCGAACAGGCAATATTAGACAATTTGTTAAGGTTACAGGTGGGACATAGATCAATCTTTAAGAAAGAGATTTAATCATATAAACAGGAATGGACCAAGTTTTTCTTTATTATAAAGTGTCTTTTAAGTCTAAGATGGAGGCAGGCTGGTTCATCATTAGATGTAGGGAAAATAGATAAAACTTTAGTAATCTGTAAAGGCATACTAAAGACACAAAGAATTTTTTTTCATTACTCAGAATTGAACTTTGTCTCTTTCACATGATAGACAAGTATTCTACCACTGAGATATCTTCTGAGCTCTGGGACTTTAGAATATTTAAATGTACAATTAAATTGAGTGGTGGATGAGAAGGTCAAGTGCTTGCTGCCCTAATGAGGCAACCAGAGTTTGGATCTCTAAATCCCACTTAAAAGTATGGTAGACATGGAGCCCAAACAGACCTCATGCTTGGATAGGGAATCCCAAGAACAAGATGTTAGCTAAACTAGCCAGGACAAAGAGCTCCAGGTTCAGGAACAAGGTGGAGAGAAATCAAAAAAGATCCTCAACACTAGTCTTGAGATTCCACATGCATACAAGTACATGTACCTGTATACATACTACACACATAATTTAATTATGTTTAGACATAAAACTAATTAAAGTTACTTTACATTTTATAAATATGAAAGACTATAATTTCAATATAATTTAAAAAGTAAATATAAACAACCTAAGGGACAAAAGGCATATTAATAATATAAATTTGATGACATGAAGCTGAATTTGCTCAAATTGCATCTCTGTGTGCTTTTTATTCTTGAGCTCAGCTTTTTTCTTCCAATGTGTTCCTTGTGAGTCTCCATTCTGTTATCACTTAGAATTTTAAACCACAATGGGGGTTGATTAGCCTTCCTTGTCTGAGAATCATCTACGTGATGAAGGTTGATTAGCCTTCCTTGTCTGAGAATCATCTACATGATGGAAGTTGATTAGCCTTCCTTGTCTGAGAATCATCTTTTATTTGTTAACTCTCTTGTCTTTTGATCATTAGTTTAGGAAGATGATCATGTTGCTTGACATTTTTTTCTATGTTCACAAATGAGGATCTAGGCACTAAAATCTTAATGTGCAGGTCACCAAGTTGCTTCAGAATAGCCTTTGAGCTTCTGAGTGATTTTAGAAATAAAAACATACTTTTAAAAGGTTTTAGAGAAAACTCTGATTGCTGAAAGTGTATTTTCACACCAACAAGTATCTCCTGTGGAGACCTTACTGCTATGGCAACCTAAAACACTCTCCTTGCTCTTTATGCCTGTAGCCAATTCAAACACAAGGAGGGTAGTCACATACTATCATTCTTTTGTGAAGGCATAGATTTATTCTTATAAGGTTTTGTTTTCCAAAAGGAGGAGTTTGGTTCCTGAGGGTGGGGTCCAGGTCTCAGAGTACACCTGACAGCCAATACATTCAAAAGTTAGTTTTGCTGAGAAAGTTCAGCCAGCAGATTCAGGGCTCAGGTTTGAGCCAAAGCTTGGGTTCTCACGGGAAAGTTCAGCCAATAGCTACTGTACCACATACCCCTTTACCCGATCTTGGAATGCCAAGATGTACAGCACCCTGCTTACATAGTCTTTTCTTTAAAAAGCCCCTCACCTCTGGGCTCGGGGCCAATAACCCTCAGCTGCACTGAAACAAAAGGTTTCAACTGAGATTCCTTTGGACCTATCCATAACAGTAAACAACCCTCAAGTGCTTGCATCAAAACCAGCTCCCACATGAGTACAACACTTTAATATTCTTTAATACAGTAGTTCTCAACTTGCTAATGCTGTGACCCTTTAATACAGTTCCTTATGTTGTGAAGAACTCCAGCCATAAAATCACTTTCACTGCTACTTTATAACTGTGATTTTGTTACTGTAATGAATTCATAATGTGAATATCTGATGTATAGGATATCTGATAGAGACCCCTATGAAAGGGTTGTTAAACCTCCAAAGAGGTAGCAACCCATAGGTTGAGAACCACTACTTTAATGATTGTTTTCTGAAGCATTGTCTCTTCTACCTACTGTTGTGCAAGCTAATGAGTCACTATACTGAGATCTACTATAGCAGCATTACAGTTAAATGAAATAGTTTTTAGCATCAGGACTATGGAAAAATTCAAGATTAATTGTTGCTAGTACTGTTATTGTTGACACTGAATCTGTTAATTCCCACAGATATGAAAAACAATAATATTCCATAAGACTAAAGTAAAAAGGGCCGCTATGTATGGCCTGATAATAAATTGCCTATGTTTTACAGGACAGAAGAAATGAAGAAATAAGAACAAATAGCCTTGCAGGAAACATTTTTTCATCTGCTGATCCCACATGTTCTGAGTGATGAGAAAATAGCATTATGTAGTTGCCTATCAATTGAGACAAGATGGAAAATAAACAAACTTTGATTTTTAAATTTATTTCTATCATAATTGAGTTTCTCAAAAATTAACTTTCAACTCATTAAAATTAAGTACTGGTAAAATTTGTGAGATTTTGCACATTTATAAAAATTACTTTGATTAACATATTGATAAGAAATGCTACCTCGTTACCTATTTATTTGGAAAATATAAATATATTTATGACTTTTGTCCTGTCTAATTTTTTTTAAATCTCTGTTATCTGAAGCATGAATACTTTCTAATGGTACAGGATTATAAGTGTTTATTGTAGATTATGATCCTACCTATTCTCCTGGAATCTAGTACAGGATGAGACAGGTGGCCCTTTATTTCTAATGTAATTCTTTTTCATATTTTTGAAATTTTATTGTTTTGTGAATAAAGTATATTTTTCTCTACACTTCAAAGAATTATCAGTTGGAAACTTAGGAAAGAACGCTAAGCATTCTGTGAATTCCAAATTGTAGACTATTGAAGGATTAGAATGATGAGGAAGAGCACATATTAATAAATAACTGTACTTTAAAGGACTATGCACCTGAGGGGAAATGTAAATGCCAAGAGCAAATTATAGTTGGAAAAAAACCCCTATTTCTTTAAAGTCCTCTCTTTGTAATGTTCTTTGCATTTTTTTTATTGGTTCTTCTTATATCAATCTATAAAATCAGATCTTCTTCACCATTAGGGCTCATTTTGAGTCCTATGAAATGACTTTCCAGAGCTCACAATTTCTTTTCCAATCACTTGCACTGCACAATACTCTGAAACTATAGGTTAGCCTATCACAGAAGATTTTATGTACATTTTATATACATAAAATATATACTACAAAATTTATATATTATGACTTACAATCATATATAGATCACAAATATTCATAAAACACTTGTTACTAGTATTTTTTCTTTTTCACTGAAGTGCTGATATATCTTTCATTTTTCATGTCCTATTTTGTTAATATCAGTGGGTTGGAAATGAAGACTTGTAACAGCATCTACCTATTTAAATTATTTCATTTTTTTCTTTTAGTAATAATAAATTTAGTAATTTTACTGAGGTGTCTTTCACTGGGTACCTTTCATAGATACTCAGAAGTACTAACAAGAGTGTCTATTTCAGACTAAGGCTAAGGGAATTGAGAAGTATGTTTGACATCATGAAGTTTTGGATATCTGATATGCTGTTTTGGAAACTGCCTTTTGATTTTAGAAGAGTTGCTCTTTTTTCACATGCATATGAAAATTAAGTCATGAATGAATTTGTAGAAGTGTAAGTTCTGTAATATTGTGCACATGTGCATGTTATTTATCAAACTATTTGCAGAAACATTTTGTGGTAATACTGTAGACATAGAGTGACTATTCATTTTTAGAAGAATTTTCTGCCATGAGCAGTAAGGCTCTTTGGAAGAACCACCATTACAGTCAAGACAATGCATTTCCCTCATTGTTCCTTATCTAGCTTTGCAGTGCTGTGCTCTGTCAACCAGTGATCTGCATTCAATAGTCATAGGTACTTTGTACTGTCCAGAATTCTGTACAAATAGAATCATACAGAGCATATTCTTTCTGAGTTTTGTTTTGTTTTTTTCTTTCATCTAACAACATAATTATTTTAAGACTCATCTATATTATTGTCAATTATTAATAGTTTGTAGACTTTTTTGTTTTTTTGTTTGTTTTTCAAGATAGGTTTTTTTTTTTTTCTGTATAACATCTCTCGCTGTCCTGGAGTTCACTTTATACACCAGGCTGGCATTGATGGCATTGAGATCCATTGGTCTCTGCCTCCTGAGTGTTAGGATTAAAGGTGTGTACCACCACCACTTTTCTTGTACATTTTTTTTTAATTATAGCACAGTAATCAGTTTATAGACACATTACAAAGGACGTATCCATGTGTCTGGGATAAACACTTGACTGGTTACAGTATTGTCTATGATAAACAAAGCAACTATCATCATTTGCACACATCTTTGGGTAAAACTATGCCTGCCTTGGCTCTGTTTGTGTCTTATAGGAAGCATATAGTTTTAGATATAGAAGTTAGCGTGTTGAGTCTTCAGCATCAAATATTCCAGTAACACCCACACCCCAATATGCAGTATGAAGGCCTTAGAACACCTGAGTCTAATTGTCTCATTTCTGAGTTTTTATGATTTTCTTTTTTTTCTAGTATTTTCTTTTCTTCTAGTATTTCATCGTGATTTAAGGAAAACAAACAGCCCCATGATTAGAATGCATTAATGTTTTATATCTGTTCAAGCTATAACTTTTAAAAATGTTGCCGTTTTGTTTGACCTCTCCTGCATTCTGTGTCGTTGCTTCACATCTGAGATCTTATGCACATGGGAAATCCTGGCATTGAACACTTATCAGAAGAATTCTTGGAGGATTGATGTACAGTTATCCCTACAGACTAGATTCTTCATTCAATTTCACTTGAGTATGCTCAACCTGTAAGTATTACAAAAGTGAAGAGCCTAAAAGTTGTGTGAGCTTAGCCCATGGTTACATTCTCCACAGAAACATTTTTGTTTTCTACTCAGAGGCAAAGCAAAAATAGACAAATTTCATTGGCATGTTCCTGTCTTATTTTATATGATTCTAAACATTTTCTAAGGTGTGATCTGAAGACACCCAGGAATGTGAGGATTCTGATCTTTTTCACACCCTGTCACAGAAGGCCTGTGTTTTCTTCTTGGACATCTAGGGTCGTTAGTGTAAACACCTGCTCCACTTGAGCTAATCAACTTCCTGAGATCTTGTTTAATCCTCCTGGTCTGTTTTCAGCATGGAATATATATAATTTTTAATTTTCTGAGAGTTAATCTATGCATTTAAAAGGAGTTTTATGACTGTTCAATTGAGTGTAAAAATTATGAAAGTGTTCTATATAAACAGCCATTGTGTTTTTTTATTTTACTTAAGTATCTTTCTCTTTATGGTATCCCAAAGTACTAGTGAGAGTCCATTTTATGCCATGGCAGAAGCAGTGCATTTATTAACAGGAAACACCCCTTAAGAGACGACTGTAGGTGAAGGTGGAAAATGCCCAGTGAGGACAAATACAGTAAGACAGTTTTAATATTATGTCTCATAGTTTTGAAGTAGTCAGTCTCAAATTAAAAAAACACTGAAATATCAATTTTATAGTGCCCATGTGTTTTTGATTCTTTTTTGTGGCTCTGATATACTACCATAACCAAGGCAACTTACACAAGAAAGAGTTTATTTGGGCTTATGGTTCTGAAGGGTAAGCGTTCATTATGGTGGGGAGGCATGGCAGCAGGAAGCAGGTAGTCGGAAGTTGGCAGTGGGGGGGTAGGGGGCAGTGAGCAGGGGGCAGCAGGAAGTGAGCAGTGAGCAGGGGGCAATGAGCAGGGGTCAGTGAGCAGGGGGCTGCAGGCAGTAGGGGAAAACGGGCAGCAGGAAGTGAGCAGTGGGCAGTAGGCAGCAGGCAGGGGCAACAACTGTAGAAGAAACATTCACTCAAATTTCATCATCTTGACTCAAAAATTTGATGTGAGCCTGTTATTGAGATGTTTCTATAAGAAAAGGAATGTTAGATAAGAGTCAGCGTATTCAGGGTGTTGTGGCCATTGCAAATAGCATTAGGAGAAATTTGGGCTAGAAAAAAGTGGGGAAATTTAACTTAACTTCTTGCTATGCTTTCAGTTTGGTTCTCAGTACAGTTTGTAATCTCGTACAAGCTCCTTAATCCTCCGAGGTTTAGTGTGCTCTAGAAAGTTTTCTCCATATCAAAAATGAGGATCTTGCTCAGCCTTCATATGGTGGATGGGTTTAGTCCTGCCTCAACTTGATATGCAGACTATATTGACTCCCTGTGGGAGTCCTTACCCTCTCTGAGAAGTGGATGAGGGGTAGGGTGGGGAGAAGCTGGGGGCTAGTAGGAGGAGGAGAGGGAAGGGGAACTGAGGTTGGTATGTAAACTTAAAGAAAAAAAACCAAAACCCTTTTAAATAAAAAATAAAACTTTCAACAAAAAAAGAGAATCTCAGACTTGCAGTGTTGCCCCAAGATTCATTTAAATATTATGCTTAAAACAATAATTCTAAGAAATCCAAGTTTTGTGCCCTTTAAATCACCCTTTATCTTTTCACTGCTGGAATTCAAGAACAAACATCAGGTTATTTATATGCTTTCAAATGTAATTTTCATAACAAGACATGAAAGCTTTAAATTATTGAAATTAAAAGTAAAATTTTAACATAATAATAAGTTACATGCAACATGAGAAAAGAGGCAAATGAACAATTTCTTTCTTTCTTTTTTTTTGGCCAGAGATTGAAACTGATAGAGTTGGCCTTTTGAAAGTAGCATCACCTCCTGAAAAGAAGGTTATGTTGAAATATTTAGTTTGTCCTTGATCAGGACACACACTTAGTAGTGTTTCCAATATGATTATCCAGAAGCCATTTATCATGCAGGATTCAAGGCGCAGGACACAAAGGTGAGCATGGCAGTAATTCTACTTTCAGAAACTCATGGTCTAGTGAAAAGGCATAAACCAGGAAGCTGTAATTAGGTGATCAGAGGTTTTTGTTTGTTTTATAAAGAACATTGAGTGACTGCTGGGCTCTAGGAGAATATTCTCTTCTATATCAACACATAATGACAGAAAATTTAACCTAATTTCTCATCACGCTTTTAGTTTGATTCCCAATCTAGTTTCTAATCTTGTACAAACTCTTTCATCATCTGAGTTTTAGTGTGCTCATTTGCTAAGAAAGTTTTCTCACATAAAGACTGATGGTCTTAGTCTTGCAACTAATCCTAACCCCTAACCCTAACCCTAACCCTAACCCCAAGTATTCATTTAAATATTATACTTAAGACAGTAATTCTAAGGAATCTAATTTGTTGTGGCCCTGTAAATTACTCTTTATCTTTTCACTTCAGGTATTTAAGAATGAATCAAGTTACTTATACACTTTCAAATATAATTTGCCTCATAAGGGACTTTATAGTTATATTGTACATCTTAATTAATCCCTTCTGAAAGATCATAAGTAATCGAGAGCATAGTGGCTTCACTCATTTTTGTAGTCCCAGACCTAGTGATGTGCCCAATGCAAGTCCTCAGTAATTGTGTGTTCAGGGATTGAATTTTCCTCTGATTCTATTATTTTTAAGATAGTAATAGAATTAGAGAGCTGTGCATACTAACAGAATCCAAACTGTATAAAAGCTATGTCACTTTAATTTCTGAATTTTGCAATTATGGTTAAGTGACAAAAATCATTGCAGATAATTGCATTCATATCAGAAGTAGTTCTGGAACATGGTGAGGGAAGCTTCAATCTAATCTAATCAATAATTCAGCAGCTGAGAAATTCTGATCCCTGCAGCACTCCATAGAGTAGTGACTTGAAGTAAAATCAATTGAATTTTTGGAAACTAGATGATGGAAACTGAAAAAATATGGTTCAGGTTGGTAACAACAATAGAATGATACTTGTAATGACTTTCACTCAAAATGAATAATAGCATTTCTTCAGAAATTCTATATTACTTTCAGGTTTAAGGTCTAAAGTCTACTCTCCCTAGAGAGCTGTGGTTCTCCATGCTTGGCAGTGAAGTAGTAATCTTTTTCACACACTAGCTTCAGTGTTCCAAAAAATTATTTTTATAAGTCAAAGAAGTAGTAGCTTATTAAATGTAGTTTTAAATCATCATAATGAAGTAGGCAAAACACAAAGTCATCACTGACTTGCCCGAGATGGATTTGAAAGACCATTCAAACTCTACAGCCATACAGTGTACAGTAGAAATTATCTATCATAGAATTGGAATCAATTTGGTATTTGATGGTGGAGCCTTACTGCTTTTCTTAAACATCTACAGGCAAACTTCATTTCTCTTGGTCTTTATAGAAAAAGCAGTAGAATGTTCTCTTGGGAAAATTACCTTTAAAAAATCCAGATATTTAATCTGAGAGTAAGAACAGTCATTGTAAACCATCTGGTAGAATATAGAAAGAAATGCTTCCAGATTGTTTCCTAACAATCATAATCTATGCTCCTATATGTCTGTGATATTATCACCCATGTGCCCATGTTTGGGAAAAATTTCTGGTGCATAACCCAGGTCCTGGGAGCTGGCTTTATAAATTTTATTGTGACTTTGTGGGGTGGGGTGGGGTAGTGTGGGGCGTATGTGGTATGTGTGATGTGGTATGAATGTTTGTGTGTGTGGTTCCAGTAATGTGGTGTGATATGTATGTGTGTGGGGGGGTGCTGATGGCAGGGGCTGTGTATGATGGGGATCAAAACCAGGATATTAAGCAATGAAGCAAGCTCCTAGTACTGAGTTTCATCATACAAGCCATGGAGAAAATAATGTGAAGGCAAAAGTTACATCAAACTAAAGGAACCTCAGAAAGGCACATTTCTATATTCCTTAAAACAGCTAAAAGGTTTCTTATTTGTTATTAGCTAAATAATTATGTTTTGTATTTCATAATTGAAAGTATCTCAAGATATCTATATCACAATTACTGCAGTGCTCAAAGTCATCTCTCAGGACATGCCTTTTGGTCAGTGAGAGCCCTTAAAGCTGTATTCAAACGCTGACCTCATAGATAGCTTATTGACTTTTTCTGACTGCTATATCCACTTATTTAGCAACTAATGAAGGACCAAGAGAGTCTAGTGGAAAATTGTAACTCTTCTGCTTCTGCTCATAGTTCACTGGGTAATTAAAAGACAAACCTATGAATCCATATTTTACTATGTCTAATTAAGTGTTTTCTCATTAAACAGCATTTAGTGGCTAACATCAAGTTCTATTGAAATATAAAATAGCATGTCAATTTCTTTTTAGTTGTTATTTTCAATTTTATAATGAGTTAATGTTTTTCCTGGGTCTATCTATAAAATTTCAATTATGATTTTTTTCTGCTCACTGGATATAATGAAAAGCATATTTCTTGAATATTTTTCCAACTAGGAACAGATAATTTTGACTGGAAGTGCATCTTTATGATGTTCCTTGACCTTTAATTTGATCCTCATGGTATGTTGTATTTGGTTGGCACTCAGTGGTCTAAGTTGACTTTTGTTAGGATGATGATGAGAGAAAAATGAAATATTCAGGAAAAGAGATGGTTTGGCTATACTACAAATTTTCTTATTTCTTTTAAGTTCAATTTTGTTTATATTTTAGTGAAACTAATGTGTTTAGCACAAAAATAACTCTGAGTAGCACATAAGTAAATATGAATATATTTATATCTGCTATCTTTATGACATGAAATATTGATTGATAAAGTAATGCTGTTTTGTTCTTTTAATGACATGCACAGATTCCCTTTAAAAAGTATTTGAATACCTAAACAGGAATGCTAAGTTGTAAAGAACTGAACTGTATCTTTTTTATCTCCTTTACTTCTTCTCTTGGTGAGAACCAAAGTATAAACCTTGGCACTCATAAGAACTATTTACCAAATAATTTGGGTCTCACTTCAAAGCATATTT
Source organism: Sigmodon hispidus (assembly GCA_004025045.1). Classification (NCBI taxonomy): domain Eukaryota; kingdom Metazoa; phylum Chordata; class Mammalia; order Rodentia; family Cricetidae; genus Sigmodon; species Sigmodon hispidus. Next base: position 18,287 of record PVIH01014188.1, on the reverse strand, counting down.
CAATTTCCACTCCTCCTTCAGCTAGCTTAGTCATGTGTGTGGAAGTTTGAAACAATTAGTTGTGGTCAGAAATGATGCTTGAGGTTGAGGAGCACTTGCAGATGGCCCCTCCCCACAGTGGTTTTCCTGAGTACAGCACAGGGTCACATTAAGATGAAGGTGAAGGTATTGGTTGGGTAGATGAGTACCTAAGACAGGCAGAGCCCTCTGCTGATGGGAAGAGGAAAGACAGCATGGACGGAAATCAACTCCCACATATTTAATTACATTTAACATATCCAACAGTATTTTTTCAAATATGTCTAAATAGCTCATTAAAATATCTTCATGAAAAGAGGAAATCTGACCAAATGCCAAAAAATAAGAGAAATTTGAGTTATAAACTATATCTTTGTAGGAACATTATTAAGCAAATACCTTCTCATACAAGTCTGTATGTTTCAATGCCAACTCCGTTTTAATAGAAAATTCATCACTTGCAACTCTTTCCCCTATTGTCCCTTTCTTTGCTTTGTCTCTGCACACCATTTGCAAAATCTCTGTTCTTTGTGAAGGTAATTCATGCCTGGAAGGATATTTTATGTTTTTTTTTTCTTTCTTACCTTAGGGTTTTTAAAAGTGCTTATATGCAGTGGGCACTCACATTAAAAAAAGACAAGAACATGGTTTGGTGTATTGAATGAATATATATATATATATATATATGCCTTTTTAAGTGTTTTAAGAATGGAAAAGCAGAAAAGCAAGCTTCTCTCTATTTATACACACACACATATACATATATATAGTGGAATATTTGTTTAACTATACAAAGATATGTTATATTTGTTCAACATTTAAAGATGTGTTGCTGTTTTACTTTGCCTGCCTGAGGTACCTGATTGGTCTAATAAAAAGATGAATGACCAATAATGAAGGAGGAGATATAGGTGGGACTTCCGAACAGGAGGAGTAAGTAGAGAGAATAGTTTAAGATCAAGGAAAGAAAAAAAGAGAAGCCAGGGAGATACCAGGGGTCAGCCAGCCAGACATGGAGGAAGGAGGACATACAGAATGAAAGAAAGGTAAAAAGCCCGAGGCAAATGTTAGGTGAATAGAAACAGGTTAAATTAAATAAAAGAGCTAGTGGGATAAATCTAAGCTAAGGCCAGGGATTCATAATTAATAATAAGTCCCCATGTCTTTATTTGTGCAGTGGTTGACAGCCCAAAGAAAATGGAAACTACACATGCTCTCCCTCTCTCTCTCTCCCTGTCACCTCCCTTCTATCTCCTCCTTCTCTGTGTAATCTTCATTCCCACAAAAAACTGGCTTCTTATTGAAAATGGATGGAACTGTAGCCCTTGGATGTCTTGCAGGAGTTTAGAATCTGAGGACCATCTGCCCCATGCAGGTGTTTGCCTTATGTTTCTGTTGATGGTGCAACTGCTTCCAGCTGTGAGCATAGGTGTGTAGCTGTAATGGCAGCACTTACAGCCATTCATCATTTCTATCTCCAAAAATGGACTTGCCCACTTAGGTTCACACTTTGCCTTTTATGTAACAGAACAGCTGTGTCTGCAATCTGAAATCATCAGATGGCCTTTGGTGTGTTTCTGGTTAAATATTGTCAAAGTTCATCCCTTGCCACATCATGCCTTTGAGGACACAGCTCAATATCTGAAAGAGGTGTTTGCTTGCATGTTTGTTTTATTCACGGTTATGGATGTATTACCAGTTCCCAGGGCTAGCCATCACTTTGTATTGAATCTTCACTGATGACCTTCCTGCTTTCCTTGACAATGCAGCTCTCACAATAGCCACATAATTTCAGATCTCCATTTCTGAGCTCATCAATGATGCAGTACTTTTTCTTGTGATTTTTGAGCTTCCAGAGAAAAAGGTCTTTGTTTTGATTTTCAACATTAATCAATATTGATATCTTAATATATATTTGTTGAGTGAATAAATAATCATGCTAAATCTCTTTATTTAGTGATTTCTCCCACATTATGAATTATGAACATGAGCCATTTTAATGCTCTTGGCTCTGAAAAGAAAAAGAGGAAGTTCATAAAACTTCTGAAATAAAAGGTCACCCTGGGAAATGGAATAGTTTTTATTTGTTTACAGGCTAGGAAACTAAAGTATTTTAAAATGTTCAACATGTTCTGTGCCCAAAGGAACGATTAAACTGTCAGCAAGTATATTAGAACTACCATCTTACAATGAAGCAGATGTTTTTCAAGCTTCAAGAGGCAGAGATGTTTCTGAGGCCAGAGAATTTTACTATTAATTACATTTCAGGACGCTCTACAAAACTGTTGTATTGTAGGAATATTGTCATACAATAACAACCTGTATTTGTCTTACACTTTTCAGCAAACTTTTTGGTCTGGAGAGATGGTTCAGTATTTAAGAGCACTTGTTGCTCTTACAGAGGATCTGGTTTCGATTCTCAGCATCAAATGGTGGTTTATAATCATACCTAACCCCAGTTCTAGGGAATCCAGTACCCTCTTCTAATCTCTGTGGGCACCAGCCATACATATGGTACACACACACACACACACACACACACACACACACACACACACGCCTGCAAAACACTCAGATATGTGAAATAAAATAAATATTTTTAAAATTAAAAGCAAATGCATTAAAATGTGTGTGTGTGTTATGCATGTGTGCCTGCGTGAACTCAAGTGTGTGTGTGTGTGTGTGTGTGTGTGTGTGTGTGCGAGAGAGAGAGAGAGAGAGAGAGAGTATCTATGTATGTGTGTGTGTGTGTATACGTGCGCCCTGTCATTACTTAGGCACAGACATCTATTTGGTAAGACTACAAGCCCTTGTAGTACTTCATGTAGCCTAGATTACTGGTCCAGTATGCCCTGGCGTCTGCCTATCTCTGCTTCCCCAGTTCTGGGATTATAAACATAGGACACTTGTTTTTCTATTTTAGTTTTATGTGTATGGATGTTTTACCTGCATATATGTCCTTGTACCATGTGAAGGCAGAGGCTAGAAGAGGGTGTTGAATCACCTGGGACTATAGTTTATATATATATAGTTTATATATATATGTGTGAGTCACCATGAGGATGTGAGGAATCTGACTCTAGTTTTCTGGAAGAGCAGCCCATAAGTACTATTAGCCTCTCAGCCCTATGCCTAGGCTCTTTTCCATGAGATCTAGGGCTGAAATTTGAATTGTTGACTTCTGTGCCATCTTCTCAGCTCTAACTGAGGATTTTTAAGTGCATGTTTGATGGTAGACTTAGGATAGTAGACAGTGGGGTAGACATAGGATGATATGGAGAGACCTCCAGAAATGTGTAATGGTTAGACACAAGGTAAATTAATAGGCTCTAAATGCAGTTTAAGAGAGTCTGAATAAAGATATAATGTTGTAGAAATCTGGGATTGTGTTATAGTAGATGACATCACCTGTCACTATGGATAATCAAAGACAGACCATGAAGTGAATATTTACAGGAGTAAATTCTTTTGCTTTATGTGTCTAGGTGGTCAATTTGATGTCATTCTAGATTAAGATGAGAGATGATTATTAATGACTTCTGATTAATTTTATGCTACTTCCTCATCATAGTAATCAGAACTAATTTTTACCTGAATATTCTATCACTATAAGAATTGTTGTAAAGGAAAAGGCTTATTGCTTGAAAACTTATAAGTCATTTATTCTCATAAGACTCCAAGTAATAGCTATAAAATAATATATTGTTGAAATACTTTAATAAACTCTTTGTTAGTAATTATATGTGTATATACTTATACAAGTAAAATCTAATACACATTAAAACATATATGTTTTACTCTAGTATTATTAGATTAATTAATGTTTTATTTTGAATGTCAAAACGATTCTTTGCAAGGCTTATAACTTAGATAAATATGAATATAAATTTACATATACATATAAAATAGATTATTGTTTAGAAATCAACTACTTAAAAATAGTGTTTACAGCTGATAGTGAAATGGCCTGATACTAAACAACTGTGGATTATAACCAGGTTTATTTATTTTCAAGCTGACTTAAAAAAAGATAAAAAGAATATATTTCACTATTAAATATATTTTCAAAATACTTTGGCATGATAACTTAACTCATTATCTTCATTTAAGTAGAAATCTTGTTCTACAAATGGCCATGCCACATGTATAAAATTCAAAGACAAAGGAAATTTAGTTACTATGGCAATTATCTCATGATATCATTGTTATCTATCTTTGTGACAAGTTGGGGCTACTTAATATGACATGCAAATAGATATTTCTGAATGACAAATGGGAGAGAACATGCAATTAAATATATTTAGTTAACACAATATCTATTTTTCTTTCTCCACTTTTAGTTTGAGTTCTGTAAGTACAATAATGATTCACATAACCATCCCCTTTCACTTTGTCTCTGCTGTCGCCCTGATGATAGCTCTGTTGCATTTACAGTTGGTGATTTTAAGTACATCCTAGGGAGAAAAACTTGGGAACACACGAGAACATTTCCTCTGTTCAGTCTTGGTAGATGTCACAGTCCTTGCTCAGTGAAATTAGGATTGCTACAGGGAACTCTTTCATCAAGAAGTTAATTTGTACAGAAAAATATAACATTTAGAGGAAAATCCCATACATCCGAGTCTTCTCTTTTCTCTCGACAAACAAACAGATGCCAAAGCAAGCTAACTAATCCTAGCATCTGTTTTGTTGACTTTTAGATGTCTTGATGGGCAGGCTCCAAGTGCCAGGTCTTGTGTGTGGCTCCTATTTTCCACTAAGTAAAATGTTTCTGTTGCCTGTTGGGGTGCTCACTGGTAACAAAGTCTCCTTTATCTTTTACTACCATGGCTAATCACTGTCCACTTGTGGATCTGGACTCATCTACAAGGTGCACATATTAGTGTGTCTTTGTGGGCATTTCTAGAGATGATTAACTGAAGATATAAAACATCAGTAGATATAAAACTTGATTTCAGAAAAGAAAGTCAAACTGGTGATACAAATTTCTACACTTACAGTTATTCTTGAGTATATTTTTTCATCATAGTGCAACCTTATTTATTTATTATTTATTCATTTATTTGAAGTTCTGAGAATTGAGCCCAGGTCTTATGCATAGTAACTGGGCACTCTATCACTGAAGTACGCTCAAAGTCTATAATATCTTTTTAACTGGTACACTGTTTACAAACCCACTTTCTTGGTGAAATGTGATTGTGTTGACATCTAGAGTTGTGTCTTAGTTACTCAGTTTTTAATAAGTTATGCATATCTGATTTGAGTAAAGAAGTTTCTTTTGTAATGGGAGGTGGTTAATCAGACTCACAACTAGTTAAAGTGCTAAGAGTGTAGTGAGTTCTTAGAAGTGGATAGATTATCCATAATGACTTCCTTCCATCCAAGACTCAGGGAATATCTCCCATAAATAAGAAGAAAGAACATAAGAGCTAGTGGATGGAGAAGAGAGCTATTGAAAGGCTTCCTTCTAGATGTGACATGGGCGATGCACACATCCACTCACAGCAGCTGTGCTTGTCTGCACAAGATCAAGCCAGTTGAAAATAAGGTGGAGATCCAGGAATGTGGCTCAGCAGGTGAAGGAGTTGCCATGGTGACTGATGACTTGAGACTGATCCCTAGAACACATGTGGGAAGGAGGGAACTACCCTCACAGCAGTCCTATGGTTGTCACATGTGCATCATGGCTTGTACATGTGTGTAACCCCCCCCCAGACTTACACACACACACACACACACACACACACACACACACACACACACACACAAGAAAGAAAGAACAAGGAACATCTATAAAATAAAAACAAGTTAGAACACAGTAGAAGATACCCAATGTCACCTCCCATTTACACACACACACATACACACACACAAAAGAAAGAACAAAGAAGATGTATAAAATAAAAACAAGGTAGAACAGGGTAGAAGATACCCAATGTCACCTCCCATTTACACATACACACGCGCACACACACATACACATGCATGAAAAAGCACATGCACATACATATAGATGCAAATACCACCCAGCCACCCACAGACATGCAAAATTCTACACATATACTAAATTTCAAACATAGGATATCTCATACATTTTTTGTATCTCTCATATGTTATGTCAATAAATAATAAAAGAGAACCAGAAAGTTCTTGTTTATAGAAAATAATTTTAAACTTTCAAGATGCTGATTTTAATATATTTTTTCTTATTTTAATTTCCATACAATTGCTTCTCCTTTCAAAGCAGCATTTTATAGATTAAAGATAGAATGAATACTCAAAACTGTCATCTTAGAGTACTATAATTAAAAGAACAGTTGTATTTTATTGATAAGAAGCCATATGTTTTACAGTTAAGCATTATAGAAATAAAAAGTTAATGTCCTACTTTATTTAAAATATGAAAAACAAAAGGGAGATTTACTCAATGTGACCACATTGGCAAGAGGGGCAAAGAAATCCAGTGACACTTTCCTCATGTCCATCTGGGTTCTCACATAAGGGAAAAGTTTAAAGAGAAGCAAAAAATATGCACAGTTTAACAGTCTAGTGAGGTATGGTCCCCTGTCTCACTTCCAAGGAAATCTATGCGTGGGTTGTATAGAAAATATATGCATGTGGAGAAATCATTGTAATCAATGCTAGAAAAATCTGCTCAGCAGCTAATCTGGCACTTGTAGCTAGGTTTTGATGTTTTGTTGTTCATGACATGATTCCTGACATCAGTGACGGCTACTGTTGTGCCATAAGAGATCAACATATAAGTAAGGATTTTATATACTAATATCAAGATACAGGTAACATCAATATCATCTAAACTACAAAAGTGAACTCCTACCCTATAACCTCACAGCATACTATTTATCATGAAGACAACCTTTATTTCAACCCTCTACTGATCTAAATAAGACTCGCTCAGATATCAGCCATACCCTTGTTCATTAATTGAGCCAGTCTGTATTACATTATTTGTTGTGAGATATTTTTACACTGTGTAAACATGTGTCTTTGTCAAAATGTCTTCTGTTTGGCTCAATAAAGAGCTGAATGGCCAATTGCTAGGTAGGAAAAGGTTAGGTGGGGCTTCTGGGGACAGAGAGGACTCTGGGAAGAAGAAAGGCAGCGTCACCAGCCAGACATTGAAGAAGCAGAATGGGCAATACAGAGAAAAGGTAACTGAGCCACATAAAAGAACACAGATTAAAAGAAATGGGTTAATTAAGTTATTAGAACTAGTTAGGAACAAGTTTAAGCTATGGCCAACCTTTCATAATTAATAATGTCTCCATATCATTTTTTATGAGCTGGCAGCCCAAAGAAAAACCTGTCTAGAATATTTTTCCTGGTGGGATTTTTGTCCAAATGACAGCATCATTTCAAATTTCAGGCTGAGATTTGAAGTCTCTAAACCATTTCCCTCTCATCTGATTAGAGAGAGACAGAGGAAATGGCGAAGTCCCATGGAAAGTCTCCTGAACCTCTCCAGTCACTGTTTCTTTTCTTGACAGATAATCAACTTGTCTCTGAATTCAGTGACTGATGATCAAGAAGTCAAATTTCAACTTGCCCATTCTCATTTTAAAACATGAAAAAGCTAGTTTCATCTATTTTCCAAAAGGCTTCATACAAAATGACAAGTATGAAGAATTATCACATTTAAGCCATAAAACTGAGAAGTGTGCCTTGCTTTCACTCCATGTCTTTGTCAGAACTTGTAAAAAATATTCTAGAGGGGATGGAACAATAATGGCCTTGGTGACTAAGTGCTGTTCTAATGGCAGTTCACTAGATCCATATGTACACAAGGAAAGAAGCATTATCACTTAGAAATTGTCAAAAAAATTTAAAAAGGCATTTCAGCCTGCTAAGGCTCAGTTACCTTTTCTCTGTACTGCCCATCTTGCTTCCTCAAGAGCATATTGGTAGGTGTGGGGTTTGGAAAAGAATTGCTGTATAATTCAGGCCCCTTTCCTGAACAATCTGTGGCCATGAAAACATTATCTATTGTCATTAGCAAATGTACTCACAGTTAAGTAGTCTCACATTAAGGCAAGGGAATTATCCGAACATTGAGAACAAAGTCAACAGAGCCTATAAACCTAAGAAGGAAATCAGGCTGATGAGGACAATTGTACAAATATTGACCAATAGTCAAAAACCCGACATCCCTTCTGGTAGCCATTGCAACAGAAAACCATAAATATTAGAACATGATTCACTTGTGCTCTTCCATCTTCTACTAAGTATGGTACCCTGTATACAGCCTGATACTAAGGAGAATAACCCAGTCACAGGCTAGGAATAAGGGAGCAATGTTATATCTATATTGCAGAACTTTCAACACAAATGGAGACAAAGAAAAAAATAGCTAAAGTACTCTGCCTCTCTCTGCATGTTCAGACTTGCTGTATGAAAAAAGGATCATGGAAACATTAGTTCATACTGTGGTCTAAATTTAAAGGATGATGCTTTAACTTTTTCATCAAGCCTGCCATCTACCTAGATGATTGATGACTCAATGACTTATTATGCAGCTCAGTCAATATCAATTTTTGTGCCCATAAATCTGTTGTCCACTGCACTCTCTGACCCCGGAGCCTTTTTTCTCAAAGTTTTGGTTCTTATTATATTATCTAATGGTCCTGCTGAACTCACAGATGTCAATCTTTGTCTCTGCATTTATTTTCTATCCACTTCTCTTCACATTCCCTTGCATTTGTTTGGACAATGGTCTTGTTCACTGTTCTGGGCTAAAACTCTGCAGTACCCATTCTTGCAGGTAACATCACTTTCTTCTGTTCTCACATGGGTTTTCATTCCCAGGCTTCCCAGCTCTCATCCTTGCTCATCTCATTCTCCTCTACCGATTTAAGGGTTCTCTTCCTGCCTTTAGAAATGAAGATTAGATCCCATCTTACAAATGCAATCAAACCTTCCAAAGTGAAACCATATAGAGATACCACATACTCCACACAGATGGAAAAGCTTAGGATTCCCCTCTCCATATTTGGTTTTCCTTGGCATTCACCAACTTATTTTTTCTTGCTGGCCTCTTCTTGATAAATTAAGCTAAAAACAACATGCAGAAGAGCTGAAACATCTAAAATGACCTGAGAATCTTTATAGTCTTACAAAAGAAAGTATCCTCTAGCTGCAGCATGTAATGTCTTCAGTTTGTATGACTGTATGCACTTTAGAATTTCAGGCACTGGGAGAGGGAAAAATCGTTACTCCATGCAGTTAAAAGATTTAGTTTTTGTTGCAAAGAGATTTGGGGGCTTCTCACCAATCATGCTGACATCTAATGTTGAAGAGGCAGTGAGCAGTTTTACAGCATCCTTTTTGCTTTGCCCTTCATTGACTCTCATGCAAATCAGAAAGTTTTGCAGCACCATGGACCGTGACTCCGACTGTCAGGCGAGGGTTAGATCCAAAGAAAGAAATAACAAGACATTGTGGTTGTGGTGACAGCAGAGGGGGTTACAATGGCAGTGGCAGCAGTCCCTGAGTGAAAATGTAGTAGCAGTTCCTGAGTGAAGATGTAGTAGCAGTCCCTGAGTGAAGATGTAGTAGCAGTCCCTGAGTGAAGATGTAGGACTGTGAAAACAGCAGGGGGCCAGCTGCTAAACAGCTGAAGAAGCAGCTGAACAGTTCATGAGCATCTGGGGCAAGGAGAAGACTCTAACAGGAGGGCAAAGAGGAAAAATAGGACCAGAGAGGACGGAGAGCTGAAACTGAAGGACAATAGAAGTCCATATTGAAGGAGAGAAAAGGAACTGCAGATCCCAGTCACCAGAAGGTCTAAAATGTTGTCAGGTTTGCCGTGCCAAAGGGCTCAGATTATGGGCTGAGCTATAATGCTGGCTGCTGCCTGGGCTCAGAACTCTGAGAGCCAAGGCTGGCATGTGCACAGCGGAACACTCATAGGAGTAAGAGTCCTAATAGGAGAGGCCACAGAAGGGCCGGCGCCATAGAGGGAGGTCCTTGCTTCTGTCAGTCCATCTGCCTAGATGGGATTCCAAGTTGTCAACAGCTGCCAGAGACCAACACCTAAAGAACTTCTCCCCAGCAGGCCCTGAGTTCTGCTCACGTATGACACAAGAACACTCAGGCAGCTGGTGGGTGGCATGCTGAGTCTCTCCCGTGTTCTGTACTGTGCTTAGTGAACAGACACTTTCACAGAGTATAATCATACCTAAAGCATTAGTCAGGAGTGCATCCATTAGCAAAGTAGGTCAAAGAGGATTTTGCCAATCTTCTGCACTTCTAGCACTCATATATTTAATTTTGTGTAAGTGTTTTCTTTTTTTTGCTTTAAGTCAATTAACTACTTCCCCTCAAATGCAAGATGCTCACTCTGTGTCAGTTGATACTCTCATGGTTTGAGAGTAACCATATATTTTATAAAGCAACATTGTTTGCCACAGTACAATACTGATGAATTAAAGTGTTCTAAAGATATTTTTTCCTTGAGGAGAAACCTAACCTCAGCAGGGTTCCTTGTAAAATGTCACTTCAAATTTTAAATATGACAGCAGATACATTAAGAAGACAAATGATTCAGAGGTGACAAGTTCATAATTAGAACTAAGCTCTAAGTACACAGGTGCACAATGGCCATTGAAATATGGTGTTCATTTATTGTGCAGAACTAATGCTTAAGTGTACAGGTGCACAATGGCCATGGCAATATCATGTTCATTCATTGTCCAGGAATAATCTCCAAATGTGTGGGCACACAATGGCCATTGAAATACAATGTATATTAATTGTCCAGTCTAATAGACTTGTTTGCTGGACCTAGAAAAAAAGGATTTTATGCTTTGGATTTGTTTTTATTTTTTTTCCCCAAACAGACAGGCTTTAGAAACTGTGTGGTTGCTCCACTACCTATATGTGCAATGCTAGTCATTGGCTACACCCCTCTCAAGACTTTACAAGGCAGCCTCTGTGGATTTCCTTCTTAGTCCAAATTGTTAAAGATAACTTTGTTTCTTCATTATATTAATTTCTTCCTTTTGAAAAAAAAGATGTAAAAAAATTGCACGTGATTTTTTTTTAATTTTTAAAAAATATATTTGTTTTATACAATATATTCTGGCTATGGGTTTTCCCCTGTCCATCTCCTTTCAGATCTTCCCAATCTCCCCAAATCCACACCCTTTCTGTCTCTTCTTAGAAAACAAACAGATATCTAAGTAATAATAGTAAAATAATAGGAATCAAAAAGCAAACAAACTGAGTACTGGATGAAAGAAAACACACAGAAGAAAAACAGCCCAAGAAAAAGTACAAGAAACACATCTAGATGTACAGACACACATTTTTATGCCCATAAAAACATAAAACTGGAAGCCAAAGGAACTGTAAGAAAAGATAATGAAACAAAGCACCTCGAAACCTCTGGAAAGGGCCCTCAGTTGGTTTTGTGTTGACCACCTATTTCCAGGCAAGGAGCCTGCCCTTAACAGTGAGTTGTATCTCCATTGAAACTCCAATTGGAGAGAACTTCCTTTTCATTTGTGAGTGGTTATGAATCAGAGAAATGTGTCTACTCCTCTCAGCTCTAGGACCTCATCTGGTGCAGACCTGTGCAGTCCTTGTGCATGCTGCCTCAGTCTCTGTGAGTTCATATATGTTTAGGTTATAAGGCCTTGTTTTCTTGGTGTTCCTCATTTCCTCTGGCTCTTACATTCTTTCTGATTCTTCTTCCATAGGGTTCCCTGAACCCTAAAAGAGGGATTTGATGGAGATATTTCATTAAGGGCTGAGTGTTCCAAGGTATCTTTCTTTTTCTATGAACATTATCCAGCAGACTCAGGGTCTTTATATTGAAAGAATAGAATCAACACCATCCTGAGAACAGGCCTCCATACAGTGATGGGGGCTGAACTCAAACCCCAAAACTGTGCTGTGACAGCAGAATTCAAAGCAAACATCTCAGGCACAGTCAAATAGGAGGCATGGTAATAAAATTTAATAAGAGCCAAATGCCTTTGCAGATATCCCATATCATGCCATAAATCCTGTCAACGTTCTGTAACCATTAGCAATTTTGTGCCTATAGCCTGACCAATAATTTCAAATGATTACCTTACTCCATGTCCTCTTACTCAATCCTTGAACATCAAGACATACAGCTCCCTGCTTATGGTTTTTCCCTATATAAGCCTTTTGTAATCAGGGCTTGGGGCTTCCTCTTTTACTCACTGTAATTGGAGTGTAGGAAGAAGTCCTTGCTTGGACTCAAATAAAAAACCTTTGTTTTTGCATCAAGTTGGCTTTATTGTCTTGTTGGGAGGGAGGGGTTTGCAACTTGGATACAACAGTATTTGTTCACATCTACTGCAGAAAGAAGCTTCTCTGATGATGGGCCAAGCAAGATATTGATCTACAAGTATAGCAGAATATTGTTAGAAATCATTTTATGCCTATGTTCTTTTAGCAGTATAGTAATTATTCGGTTTTCTCCTATGTCCCTGGCCTATTTGGTCTTAGTACATAGGCCATCAAAGCAATGCCAGAGATGGACCTTAAATCCAATGTGTATTGGTTGGTTATCCCTACAAACTTTATGTCACTATTGCAAGGCAGGTCATCATTGTAAATTAAAGAATTTGTAGTTGGGTTGGTGTTTACATTATTTCTCTAGAATTTTTGAGAAGCAGTTATTACTGCAAATCAAGACTTTAGAGTATAACTTCATATCCTTCTTTCTGGTTGTGACTTTCTAAAGTATTGGTTAGCTCAACAAATGAGCTGAGCACTGATTATAAGATGATAGCAATGCTGTGTGCTGTACATTTGAAAAAGACGAAATAAGAACCCACTTGAATAGGGCTTGCTGTTGATGGGGAAACAAATGCTAATGATACTAGAGAAGGGTCTTCAATCCTGGGGGAAGGTCAATTCAACAGAGAGCGGTACAAATAGTCAGTATGGAATTAGCACTGGGCCTCTTTGCCTGGAGGCTACATGGCTAGATTCTTAAAAGAGGATAGAAAAGATGCAGACCATACATCATGTGTATTGTATCCACTTACCTATTTGATATTTTTACTTTGGAAGCAGCATGCTTAAAACTCTTGTGATAACCTTTCTTCTACTCTGGTGTTTCTCATTTTGGTCAATAGTACCCAAAACTACCAACTCATCAACACAGAAGTATCTGAGATAGCTTCCAGCCCTTTATTTGACATCTCTGGGGTCTCTAAGTTACATTACTTGCATATGTCTGTTCTCCTTTATACCAAGTCTTCAGCTTTATAGTGTATAAAACTAGTTTTTAGTATCTTTTGTGGAAGGCTATGCTTCCTTTTCATCCAGTCTGCTATATTATTATAGGAAGCAACCTTTCTAGAATAACTATCCAATCATGCCATGCCTCCTTGAGTCTTCAATGGTTCCCTCTTGTCCCAAAGAACAGTATAAATTTCTGAACTGCCAACTATATACCACCTCACCTAATCTGCCTTTCTGTGCTCTGCTCCTATACTAGCTGATGTTTCTTTGTATGTACATACTTGTAACACACACACACATACACACACACACACACACACACACACACACACACACACACACACGGAAAAAGGAATGTTGAACTTCTTTCAGTTACTCTAATACAGATGGGGTAGAACTTGGCCCTGATTTTAAATGTTAGTACTGTGCTTGTTAGGCTTGGTGAACAGGATAGTTACTGAGCTGCACTGAGACTATGTATTCCCAACTACAACAAGGACTTATGAGGACAGCAAGAGAGGGAAGGCTAGGTCATTTTCTAAATTCCTGACACTAATTTAGCATTTAGCAAATGTTAATGTCATTATTTGTCTTCTTCCCCTGTGTTCCTGTAAAGAAGTGGTTCTGCCAGCTTGAACTACTCAAGAACACCCACCATCAGTATTAATTGATGCACTAAGTGCTCAGATACCACAACAGTAGGTAAATTGTCAGCTCTGAGGAGTCTTTCCTGGAAGAATCTTGGAAAGTAGTTCCAGAGTGCCTTGATTATATCTGAGAGGGGCATAGTTACTCACTGCCTGCTTCTTAGCACCAGTGGTGAATTACTTGGAGCTTATTATATCCTGCAAAACTTGGTAAATGTTCAATAAGCATTTGCTGAATGAACAACACTAATCAGTTTAAAAGGAAAACTTAGCTAAGCATTGGTTTAGAAGCTGTATACTTAACTAATTTCTGATAACATCTCAAAAATACATTTAATATTAGCAAACCTCAGACATGTTTGTTTACTTGCTTATTCATTATCAAGTGTATACATAGGTGATGTCACTGCCTAGCACTTTGCTAGATTTCCAGGTTTCATAAACAAGAGTTTTAGAATTACCCTCCTCCCAGCCAGCAAGCCAAGGACCTACTTCCCCATAAGCCTCAATTCATTTCCCCAAATCACCCATCCCCCCAACCACAGCTGCTATCTGAGACACAACCTCTGGAGAGCCCCAGCAGAAGAGCTGTTTCTTGAGACACTATCTTTAGAAACCACAGCAGAAGAGATTCCATTGCATTCAAGACCTGAACATTCCAATATAGAAGCAAAAGAAAAACATTATAAAAATATCTTTTTAAAGTTGATGGAAGACTTTAAAGATGAAATTAAAGACAAAATACAAAACTCCCTTTAAAAAGGGGAAGAAAAGACAAGAAAAAATTGGAAGAAAGTAAACTTCTTAGAGAAAGACTACAGAAGCAAGAAAAAGCAACCAAACAGAAAATGGTAACAGTGCAAGACTTAAAAATTGAAATAGAAGCAATAAAGAAGACACAAACCGAGGCAATGTTGGAAATACAAAATCTGAAGAAACCAACCGAAACTACAGATGCAAGCATAACCCAACGGAATACAAGAGATGAAAGAGAGAATCTGTTGTGTGGAATATTCAATAGTGGAAATAGATAAGTCAGTCAAAGAAAAGATTAAAACCAAAAAAGTAGTAACACAAAAAGTCCAAGAAGGGCAAGCATCCGCTTCCGGTTCCTAAACTGAACTGGCCTTGAGTCGAGGCGCCGCGGAGGGAGGCCTATTTGCCCGGCTTTGCCTGAAATGGACACCCAGATCCCTTATGATGACTACCCAGTGGTTTTCTTGCCTGCCTTTGAGAATCCTCCAGCATGGAATCCCCCGCATGAGAGAGTGTACCACCCAGACTACAACAATGAGTTGACCCAGTTTCTGCCTGGAATTGTCACACTGAAGAAGCCCCCTGGTGCTCAGTTGGGATTTAACATTGGAGGAGGAAATGCTTCCCAGCTAGGCATCTTCATCTCCAAGGTGATTCCAGACTCTGATGCACATCAAGCCGGACTTCAAGAAGGGGACCAAGTTCTAGCTGTGAATGATGTGGATTTCCAGGATATTGAGCACAGCAAAGCTGTTGAAATCCTGAAGATAGCCCGAGAAATCAGCATGCGTGTGCGCTTCTTTCCTTACAATTATCATCGCCAAAAAGAGAGAATTGTGCATTAGAGACTTGCAGCCCACAGCCCTCCATGTGGAATCTGCCAGAGCAAGCTGTCTTAGCGCTCCCAGAAGCCAATCAGGAAATTTACTCTGAGCATCTTCCTGGCCTAGTCGATGGGGGAGGATGGGGAGATAGTTTACCAGCTGCATTCTATATGAACTATACTGTACCTGCAGTTCCCTAGTTTCTTAGGTGAGTTTCATTCTGGAAAAGGAGAAAGATGATGTTTACATGTCTATAGGCTGTGTGGAAAGCCAGTTAGAAAGCAACTGGCATTTATCAGCTATCACAGATTAGTCACTTACTTTTTTATTGTAGAAAAAATGAGTCTGGGGTACCTTCTGTCTGATTTGCCTAGCCATGCCATCCAGTCCTTGTACATATTCTTTAGAGTCCCACACACTTGGGAGACTCCAAAGAGACTTTGTTTTTTGCCCCTTTCTCCTCATACCCCCCCCTCAAAGTAAAAACACAGTACTGAATAAATGTGGCTTGAGCGATACTAAAAAAAAAAAGTCCAAGAAATATGGGACACCACAAAAAGACAATACCTAAGAATAATAGAAAGAGAAGGAAAAGAATACCAGTTCAAAGGCACAGAAAATATATTCAACAAAATCATAGAAAAAAACTTTCCCAACCTAAAAAGGAAATGACTATGAAGATACAAAAAGCTTACAGAACACCAAATAGGCTAGACACCCCCCCTCAAAAGAAATTCTGCTCACCACATAATAATCAAAACACTAAACATACAGAATAAAGAAATAATTTTAAGAGCTACAAAAGAAAAAGACCAAGTAACTTATAAAGGCACACCCATTAGAATAACACCTGACTTCTTAATAGAGACTATGAAAGCTAGAAGGTCCTGGGCAGATGTCATACAGACACTAAGAGACCACAAATGCCAGTCCAAACTACTATACTCAGAAAAACTCTCAATCACCATAGATGGAGTTAACAAGATATTCCATGACAAAACCAGATTTAAATAATACTTCTCCACAAATCCAGCCCTTCAGAGAGCACTAGAGGGAAAACTCCAACCTAACAAAGCTGGAAACACCCATAAAGACACAAGCAAAGCATAATCCCACAGACACAAACCCCAAAGAAGGGAAACACACATACATTAACATCAAAAGTGACAAGAATTAACAATCACTAGTCAGTAATATCACTTAATATCAATGGACTCCATTCACCTGTGAAAAGACACAAGCTAACGCAATGGATACAAAAACAGAATCTACCCTTTTGCTGCATACAAGAAACACACCTCTGCCTCAGACTAAAAGGTCGGGAAAAAAACTTTCCAATTAAATAGACTCAAGAAACAAGCTATCCTAATATCTAACAAAAATAGACTTCAAAAGAGATCAGGAAGGATATTACTTATTTGTCTCTGGAAAAATCCATCAAGAAAAAATCTTAATCTTGAACATTTATGCCCTCCAATACTCCTTGTACCCATACATGTAAAAGAAACATTAGTAAAGATTAAACCTTACATTGCACATTGATAGTGGGAGATTTCAATAGCTCACTCTCACCAATGAATAAATATTCCAGACAGAAACTAACCAGAGAAGGGAGCTAACAGTTACTATGACTCAAATGGACTTAACAACTGTATACAGAACATTCTACCCAAACACCAAAAAATATACCTTCTTCTCAACACTCCATGAAACTTTCTCTAAAATTGACTTCATACTGGTCATAAAACAAATATCAATAGATACAAAAATAGAAATAGCCCCTTTGTATCCTATCAGATTGCCATGGGCTAAGGTTCAACAACAACACAAGCCACAGAAAGCCTTGAAACTCATGGAAACCGAACATCTCTCCATTGAACCACCTCTGGGTTAAGAGAAGCAAAGAAAGAAATCAAAGACTTCTGACAGTTCAATGAAAATGAATTCACAACATACCAAAGCTTATAAGATACAATGAAAGCAGTGATAATATGAAAGTTCATAGCACTAGGTGCCTACAGAAAAAAAAAAAAAGAAACCACTGGATAATTCTTACACAAGAGACTTAACAGCACAGATGAAATCTCTAGAACAAATAGCCCCAAACTCTCCTAGAAGGAGTAGAAATAATCAAACTTAGGGCTGAAATCAACAAAATTGAAACAAAGAGAACAATACAAAGAGTCAATAAATCAAAGAGTTGGTTCTTTGAGAAAGTCAACAAGATAGACAAAACTTTATCCAAACTAACTAAAAAGCAGAGAGAGAAAATCCAAATTAACAAAATCAGAAATGAAAATGGGCACATAACAACAGACATTGAGGAAATTCAGAGAATCATTAGGTCATACTTCAAAAATCTGTACTCAATAAAATTGGAAAACCTAAAAGAAATTGACAGCTTTCTGGACAGGTACCAAAACTAAATCAAGATCAGAAAAAAAAATGACCTAAATAGAACTATATCCTCTAGGGAAATAGAAGCAGTTATTAAAAGTTTCTCAAGTGAATAAGCTTAGGGCCAAATAGCCAGAATTTCAAAGAACTAATACCAATACTCCTCAAATTGTTCCACACAATAGAAACTGAAGGAACATAGCCGAACACTTTTTATGAGGCTACAGTCACCCTGATACCCAAACTACACAAAGTTTTGTGGAGCTTCTTGTAGTAGGACCAGAGTTTACTCCTGGTAAACTTACCCTAAGCCCATTCCCTACAGAGAAACACCTTAGTCAGCCTTGATGCTGGGGGGAGGGAATGGGGGGCATGGGGGGGGACGGGATGGAGGATGGGGGGG